>OFHS01000546.1:0-40164 GCA_900245855.1 Calvadosia cruxmelitensis
CTCAAGCGTCTCACAATGGCTGTGTGTAAGCGGAAGTCATGCTTCCCTATATTTGCCTGTCAGTATTTTTGCCAAATAAACATACATACATACATACAAGATATTAGATGAAAAATACTAATTATTACTGTGTTTTTGGCTTTGAAATGGATGACCATTTATTCCTTTATTTTTTTGCACTAACAGTAATGTATAATTTTATTCGAGAGTTTACAATAATACAAGATCAGAAATAAATAGATAAAATTCAATCTAATAAGAAATACAATTATATCCTAAATTAAATAAATTCCTCTAAAATAACAACCTATTTACGAACTATTTATATATTAAAACTTTATTAAAACTTCCTTTATTGTCTTAAATGTGCCTTCATGAATCTTTGGATGGATTGGTTTTAACAACCATATTTCAGTGTTCTTTCTATTCGCCCATGGCCAGTCAATACCATGCCAAATTAAGGAAGGTTTTCACCATGCCGTTTGCTGGATATAATTCAATATGAAACTAACAGATTTAGTTTTCATATGATCTGTTTAACTGAAAGATACATCTTACTTGTAGTACTAGATAGATAGATAGATGGATATTTTATTTTGATCACAATAAGTCAACAAATAAACAAAGAAAGATAAAAGTTAATACAAGTTTGCTATTAAAATTACAAGATCAGAAGTATGTGATCATGGTCATCCCGTAAGCTAGAAGCTTGTTTATTTGGGAGACCATTTACAAAATATGAGGTTAAAATATTATTACAAATACAAAATACGAGCATTAATTAAAAGCTTAAACTTGATAAAATACATAATTCAAATAAATATTACAGTGAAAACAGGCCTAATCTTACGACTATCAAAATTAATAGCTATAGTACTTACATAACTGATCTACTCTTCATATGGTTTTACCATCATTGCAAAAATATAAAAGTTACTAGAACAATGCTGTAAATGAATAGAAAATAACTGCATTGTGATGCTTAATGACGCTATAAGATCAACACTGCATGCAGTATGTTACAGCATCGTGTGAGAACTCCTTCACAGGCACTGAATAAAACACTCACATAGTTTGCCATTAGCCACATCACAATAGATTGGAACTCTGCTTCCTTCAAAATCGAAGTAATGAACACCGGTTGTCTTGATATTTGCAATACTTTGAAGATCTGTGAAACATATAACTATCATGATCTGAGGACATAAATGCTTCTGAAGCATATAATTTGAATATATTATGTATATGATAATAGTAATGTATATATCAAAAGCATTTTACAGAAAAACAACTTACACATCAAAATGACACATCGTATCATTTTTAATGTATACTTTTTCGAGTTCATACGACAACTTCCTTTGCTGTCACATCCCTTGAGAAATATCAATTCAAAATTTCTATATTATTCTGAGTTTATACCACAGTTTCCGTTATATGTTGAGGGTTTTAGCGGATGCAATGCGAACAATATTATTCGTGTATTATACTTGCATGTATCATTTCAAAGAGTATGTTCCATATGCATTACAGGAGTCAGGAGACGCGGCTGGCATATAATTTCTAAGCGAATTTGAAGGCTATAAGGTATTCCCAGGTTCATTATTTGCGACATTTATCCTTGACATAATAAAAGGAAGGATTATTGTATAAATATATTATTTCAATTGAGTATGGAAACCAGGTCGTAAATACCTTTGCAGCTTGCTGCATCACAAGTATCAGGTCTTTCACTTCCTCCGCTGCAATAAACTCCACCACATGCTGGTGCTGGGTTGGTGCAACTTCGATATTCCCTTAATTGTACCTCTCCTTGTTTCGAAGGCTCTGTCCATGGTCCCCAGTTGCCATGAACTATAAAACAAAAAATATTAATAAGCAGTCATCATTTTAATGATATTGCAACTAGCTTATAAACTTGATTGCTGTCCAACTTGTCAAAATGACCTCGTGTAATGAGAGACAATCCGTTTAAAGATACCACTTTTCTTAGGAAAGAGTACCTGTCTTTAACCCACCTGTCTTAAGGGACCACATGACATGATTTCAGAGACCACCCACCTAAATATGTCATCTGCCTTAAGAGACCACCTGTCCTTAGTGACGACCTGCCTTTAATGACCACCTGTCTTGAGTGACCAACTGCTAATAAGAAACTATACGAACATTTCTATATTGTATTGTCACTTAGATAGGTCTTACAGTAATCACCTTTGCCAGTCGCGTCGCAGTACTTCTGAAATTAAAAGAGCATTAATGGCATTAGAATATAATCTAATGAAATGCAACCAATACTGCTAGAAATTGCATGGTTTTGCATTTTCGAGAATTTAACACGGCCTCATGACCTAGTGGCAGGAATGCTGGCTTTCGTACCCCGGGTACGGGGTTCGAATTCCAGCCGGACCTGCAGCTTTGGACCATCATTGTTGCTGCCCTGGTGGCGAGGGGCTTAATGTAACGCGCCGTGCTGCACAATTATCATCAGTGCAGAGGTGGTTCGAAACGTCCAACTAATAGTTCTACACAAGGGAGCCAGCCCTCGCAACGAGGGTGGTGGAACTCGTAAAAAATCCCCCTACGTACCTCCACCGTTCATCCAAAAAAGTGTCTGTCTCCGTGTGTGGCAGTTAAAGAAAACAAAAAAAAAACGAGAATTTCCTATTCACAAAATATATGCGAAAGGTGTAACACAGAGAATTTCACTATAACTATTTATTGTCAGAAGATTCCTCTATTTTCCGATTGCTATAGCCTGTGTGCAAACGCTACGTGTTTCTCTGGAAGTCAATAAAATCTACGTGAAGCAGTACAACAACGCATTCTTTTGAAAAGGCATTAAGGGAGTTTAAACCATCATGATTTCTATGTCATTTCTCCAAAAATCTCCTGCGTTTTACTGCCATTGCGTTTATAAGTCGTTCCATATTCGCATGATTTGGAAAAATCGATTTCAGACTCTTGGGAACTGCAATATGCAGTCATCAGTACAGGAAATTTGAAAGGGGTTTACACAAGTGCCTGCTGTTGTGATTTTGCCTGTGACATTGTGGTTGGAAGTATCGAATAGCTGCTTTTGTCATTGATTTACAACTGCTATTTTACATACATGGAAGGATATCAACAGCCACGGGAAAAGTTTCGATTTGAATTGATCTGATTGTAATAAATGTAAATCTACTGATAGTCATGTTATAGCATTTTATTCCAACTTCTATTACAGCTTCTGGCAGTTTTTATATAACAAATTGTCAGTCCACGCGAAAAGCATATAAAACTATAAATATTGAGTAATATACATTCACTTACTGCCGTATTGACGAGAACATATGACTGAGGGTCTGCTGTGAGTAAGTCCTTAACATTCGCTGATGCAAACAGATTGCAATTGAGTTGACCAGTCTTGTTCTTTGTGAAGCTTAACGCGCTACAATTACTTTGAGCCCTGCAGAGATCGCGACAGTTGTAAGCACTGTGTGTAGATACGCTTTGCTGTGGTGTTATCGCACTGAGGTTGTACCCTTTGAAGGTGATCTCTGGAACTCCTCCATACAATTGCGCAGAACACTGCTCTTCGACGCTTGCATAAGAAGTCAAGGCAAGAAAATTCAATAAAAATTGAAGCAAGATGAATACGAACATGCTCCAAGCCACGACGTGTTCTTGGGACAACTCAGCTGTGTACGTTCAGCTTTGTAACTCAGCTCATCCCGAATAGAAGATGAGCCTGGTGTTAGCAATGGATTAATTATAGATATAATAGGTTAACCAGTAATTGGCATGTTGTAATTCATCGGGTTATTTGGAGCCACCATGAAAACAGCTCTGTTCTCTAAACATTTCATTCAGCTATTATTTAAGAAAAATATGATCTGTTCCATAATTTATC
This sequence comes from Calvadosia cruxmelitensis, assembly GCA_900245855.1. Classification (NCBI taxonomy): domain Eukaryota; kingdom Metazoa; phylum Cnidaria; class Staurozoa; order Stauromedusae; family Kishinouyeidae; genus Calvadosia; species Calvadosia cruxmelitensis. Next base: position 3,890 of record OFHS01000546.1, read on the forward strand.
TTAACCAACGATCCTACAATTAAGAATTCTGTTATATGGCTCTGAAATTTTGACCGAAAATGTTTTCCGTCATATTTTTTATTAGTAAATGTTACTAACATGTAAACGGAGGTATTTCTACAGCACATTTCTTAGATGAAAACATTTTCTTGCGTTAAGGCCTATTCACACCCTAAGTAACGTCAGAAAATAAGCGTAAGAAAATTTGGTGATTCACATCTCTTCCGTAACGTAGCGTAAGAAAATTTCAAGCGAAATTTGTACTTTACGTAAGAAAATTTCGACTTGGGTTGACTTCAACTTTTTATGTTCTGCCGTAAAAAAAATTTGGCGTTGACCAATCAGATTGCTCCGCTGAGGTTTCGACCCAGTCTACTTCCTTTCATTGCATGTTGTCGACCTTCTCAATCGGAAATGGTAGACCACGGTGGCTCTGAAATGTTCAAAATCCGCCTTCAGCAATGATGTCGTTATTTCAGTGATATATTATTGCTGTGACAGAGAGAAAGAACACCAGGAAGAAACTCAGTGCATGAGAGCAGATTTCCGTGGAATTGGGCGCTCCTTATTTATCTGAAAGCAATCGTAACTTTCGTTGATCACCTTCACAAGGCCTGAAATTCCCAAACTTGTTTTCAATAGACAAGAGACGGACTTTACCTTCGTCTACTCTCCATTTTATGCTCTGAAGTGAATTTTCTTGTTGAAGACTGGGCTGGGAAAACTGCTTAACCCTTTGTCTACAACGAGAGGCTTATTGATTTCCCGCCTTGTTTACGTTAAAAACTTTGGCGATGTGAATGCTCTCGAAATTTTTCTTATCCTAACTTTCTTACGCTAATTTTCTTACGGAAATTTTCTTACGTTACCTAGTGATGTGAATAGACCTTTAGATGTGTTGGTCAAACGAGTTCAACTAATCAGAGAGAACCGTCCGTGCCGTATGTTTTCAACAATTTAATTCTCTTTGGACAACATTCGATTCGATCCCAAGGGACGTTTGGAAATTGGTCGACTGTGAAATAACGAAAGCAGCAGCCAATCAAATTGTGAGAAATTAATCGAACGTACTTTGTTGATTAAAGTGCAATCATTCCAATAAAGGAAGACTTTGTGGATGTGGCCGTAAGTGGACAAGTTGATCGAACTATACTATTTATGGACGCCAACAAAAACAATTGATTCAATTCTAGGCTAAATTACATCATGTAATCTCTTTGAAAATATCCGAAAGCAAGTACTTACACGTATCTCACAATAATATTATGATAAGTCAATCACAGTAGGTGTAATGCGTCTATATGTGGTCTCCGTATTATCATGAATTTTCTTTCAGTGCATTTGTTTTCCCTCCTGCTTAATTACTTGCAAGCGATGATCAATGCGCATAACATCATTGATTGCTTGCTGAAGTATCTTTCGATAATCGTCCACAGTCAAATACTAAACTGGGAAACGGAAATAACTCTTGTTTATAAGACAGTAAATGCGGAGAACTTCCTAACCATCATAAATTATTAACTGGAATAATTTCCTGGCTAATTTGTTCTCTATGACTTGAGCGTTATAAACACAAATATTTGAGCTCAACTTATTGGACAAGGGCATGTATAGTTAATCTTTGAAAGATTAGACTCTTTTGTAAGGTTCATTATTTTGTTGCCGGTAGTAGTAACGTATATTCTCTCGTTACGGTATCAGATACGTGCATTGAGGACCCATGCTTCGATGTACTGCATGTCGATGGATTCGATGAGTTGGTCTTTTATCGTTTGATGATATATAATTATTTCACCCACTCCGGGGTAGATTCAAATAATGTGATTTAGTACATGTGTAATTAACAGTTGTATATACGATAAACTTGGTATGGTATTCAGTAGTTTACAAAGCTGCAGTTGATTTCTCAGTTTGCTTTACAAAAGACATGTACGACGAAATACTTCCACAGTTAATTATATGGTACAGGTCACTTGCTGAGTGACTGCATTCACGGCAAACACAAGTCTCATTTGGAACATGGAACGAGTTATCGGTGCAGATCAGGTGATGAAAACCAGGGATTGACAGACGAATAAGATAATGGCGATTGAACTGATCGGAGTCACGCCAACCAAGAGACTGCAATGCAGGGGCATACTGGTGCGCACTTGAGGTGAAGTTTGTAAAATTGTCTTTTATCGTTTAAACTTATAGTAGCGTTCACTATAGCGTAGCACTTTTAGATGCATAGTATATACACCAACTTTAAGCGACTCATCACAATAATAATACTCGGTGTGAGATCTACCTCACGTTCGAGAAATATGTCCATCCCTAAAGTAATATTTACATGCCGAGACTAGCTGTCAGAAATTTTCAGAGAGATAACATGATGTAAATTAGAGAATAAATCAATTATAATTATAATTATAATTAAATATGTATTTTCTAAGTAATTGAATTCATTTTGTAATTTGAGAGAGTTTGAAATAAATAAAGGATTTCATCGTTACTTTTAATCAATTATTGTTTTTGTTGGCGTTCATAAATAGTTTTGTCCGATCAACTTTTCAACATAAAATCATACCAATACACTCTTCCTTCATGAAATGATTGCAATTTAGTGAACAGTTAATTATTTCCTTCGAGTAATCTCTCATAATCTGATTGGCTGAGATGTTTCGATTGGAAGAGAATTTGATGAAAGCGAAAGGCTTGGTTCTTTCTGATCGGTTAGAACGACGCTTGAAACAAATAACATGTTTTGATATAAATAATGTGCTCTATAAATATGTCCTCATACTGTTTACTAATATTTACTAATAAAAGTCGTACAGATAATAGTTGGCTAAAATGTTAGAGCCGTATAACGGAATTCTTAATCTTGGGATCGCCGTAAAGATAAATTATGGAACAGATCATGTCTTTCTTAGATAATTGCTGAATGAATTGTTTAGCAAATAGAGCTGCTTTTCATGGTGGTTCCAAATAACCGATGAATTACACCATGCAATTACTGGTTAATCAATTAAATCTATAAATGAGGAATTGCTGCCAGACTCATCTTCTATTCGGGATGAGCTGAGTTACAAAGCAGAACGTACACAGCTGAGTTGTCCCAAAAACAGGTCATGGCTTGGAGCATGTTCGTATTCATCTTGCTTCGATTTTTATTGAATTTTCCTGCGTTGATTTCTTCTGCAAGCGTCGAAGAGCAATGTTCTGCACAATTGTATGGAGGAGTTCCAGAGATCACCTTCAAAGGGTACAACCTCAGTGAGATAACACCACAACAAAGCTTATCTACACACAGTGTGTACAACTGTCGGGATCTCTGCAGGGATCAAAGCAATTACAGCTCGTTAAGCTTCACAAAGAACAAGACTGGTCAACTCAATTGCAATCTGTTTGCATCAGCGAATGTTAAGAACTTACTCACAGCAGACCCTCAGTCATATGTTCTCGTCAATACGGCAGTAAGTGAACGTATATTACTCAAGATTTATAGTTTTATATGCTTTTCGTGTGGACTGATAATTGATTTTAGAACTATTGTCAGAAGCTGTAAAGGAAGTTACAATAAAATGCTGAAATTATTGAAGGAGAAATTAAAACTCGTCACATTTCCATGACCATAAATATAACATACTACTTATAGTCATTTAAACTAAATATTAGATGGATATTTTATTTATTATGCACTGATTAGCTAATCCGCGCTGCTAAAGTTATGCAGCGTCGTGGCTTCGCATTGGAGCATGGATTTCACAACCCACAGTGATCCTTGTTTAACCTATGACACAGTATCTCCGAGAACTCTGAATGTGCTTAGTTATGCGGACTGTTGGGTCTCAACGGATTCTGGTTGAGAATACTTCAATACTTCGACGGCATCATATATTGTACATACCTTGTTCTATTATTCTGCTTCGCAGAAAGTAATACATCAAATGTGGAAATCACGGCATCCAGAAAGAAATAGAAACTCTATTCTTAAATTATTCTTCGGACATAAACAGTATACGCTGTACAGCTGGTGAATGACGCAATTAAGTTGCTACTCGGGGGACAATAAACTTGCCAACTCATGAGTTATGACGCATTATATCATGGTCCAAACGCTGTTTCAAATGTAGTCTAGTCTTGGGCAGAGTCACTTTCATGTTTGCATGCACAAGCACTCAAGACAACAATCTCCTCATGAGTTTGCCTTCTATTTGAACTATTTCTGTCTTTGGAAATGTAAACTACACGCAAATACTATATCAATCACGAAAACACACAATTATCAACTCGACTTTCTCGAGACATTGTGGCAAGCTTTGAAAGAGGATGATAAAATACATGCTGTAAGATACATGATATATAGTCGATTTTAGCTGATTAGTTTTGTTTTTTTGTAAGATAGATAGAAGAAATTGTATTCAGGATTTAGGACACTTTAATGTTAAATTTCATTTCGAATGCCTTTAAGGCGTACATGTGCGTCGATAGCAATTTGTAAAACAGTTATGCATGGTTAAAGCAATCAAATCTTTTCAGCAATGAGCTGAAAACTAAAGGGGATTTCAAACTAATTATAACTATTTAGAACGTCAGGAATATATAATTCATGTATCTTTAGGCCAGTCGAATTTCAGCAGATAAAAACCCAAACAATATCGAAATTTTGCCGTGATTGTTCATATCCTTCCAGATATGTAAAATAGCAGTTGTAAATCAATAACAAAACAAATACTTGATTATTCCAACCACAAATTCACAGAAAAAATAAAAACAGCAGGCACTTATGTAAGCCCTTTCAATTTGCCATACTATGACGGTTGAAGACTTCCGTTCCCAAGAGACTGAAATCGATCCTTTCGAACAATTCGAATGGAATGGTTTGCAAAGGCAAGGGCAGTAAAACACAGGAGATTATTGCAGAAGCTAGAAACTATGATCGTAAAAACTTCCTTAATTAGAACGACCATCGAGACCTGAATTTGTGATTTCGATAAGCAATCTGCCTTGTCAGCAGAATGCGTTGTTGAACTGCGCCGTGCGGACTTCATACATTTTTAGAGAAACGCATGATTTCCGCACACAGGATAGCAATTGGATAAAAGTGGAATATTTTAGTGCTACATAGTTCTGTTGAAAATTAGGCGATCTCTGCATCACACCGTATAGAATATACTTTTGGAAAGGAAATTCAGATTGATGCAAAAACCAAATTCTAGCAGTATTGGTTTGCATTTCACACGCTCACATTGTGATGGCATTAAATATTTTTTACTTTCAGAAATACTGTGAAGCGACTGGCAAAGGTAATTACTGTAGCATCTATCTTTAGTGGCAACACACGATAGAAATGAAAGTAGTTTCTTGTTACGGGGGGTCTCTTGACACGCTGACATCTTTAGGCAATTGGTATCCTCTATAATGTCATGTGGTCCGTTAAGACAGGTGGTCATCCAAGACAGGTGACCTTGATTAAGACAGGAGGTATCTTTAATTGGGTGTTCTCTTGAGGATACACGAGGTTATCTTGACAGCAATCAAGTCTGTAAGTCATTTGTAATACGATGCAAACAATAATTACTTCATACTCTTTTCTGTTTTAAAGTTCATGGCAACTGGGGGCCATGGACAAAGTCATGGAAAAGTGGAGAGGTACAATTAAAGGAATATCGATATTGCGCAAAGCCAGCACCAGCATGCGGTGGAGACTACTGCATTGGTGAAAGCGAAAGACCTGATACTTGTGATGCAGCAAACTGCAAAGGTATTTTCAACCTAGTTTCCATACCCCATTGAGGAAATACATTGATACAAGGATTTCTGTTTTTATTCTGTCGAAGATGATGATGAGATAAATTTTACCTACTATACGGGTAGATTCAAATCGTTATGCAAACAAAGTAAGGAATTAAGCATGATCTAATGTACATCAAATGAAAAAAAACTAATTGTGTTTTACAATGACGCAGTTAATTATTCACGTTCTTTGGGGAGGGACATATGCGATATAATAATAAAGCTTCGCACCGATTGCTATCGAAACCCTTGACGCATTTGGCCCATCAGCCAAGACTATCTTTGAAGAACTAGGAGCTACATTGAGTGGCACGAGCAAGATCGATTTCATTGCAAGCTTGAGCTTGGCCATCTGGCGCGGAAACGTCGAGAGCGTATGCGCGGCAGATTTGCCAAAGTTGAATGGTCGTTAGTATTAGTATTTTAATTTATATTTGAATTTAAATAAAATAATTTTGAGAATAATAAAACTTTTGAAAAAGCTGATCCTGGGAATACCCTACAAGGCTTCAAATTTGTTTAGAAATCTTATGCTAGCAGCGTTTCCGGATTCCTGTAATGCATGTGAAAACATATGGCAGAAATTGTGGTATAAACTCGGACAGACGTATACATTTCCTTCGCAAGGGATGTGTCACTATATTCGTCACTTCGATGTATGTTGATGTCTCTGACAATGCTTTCGATATATACACTACCAATATAAAATATATTCAAAATAAATGGTTCATAAGCATTTATGTCCTCAGACCATAATGGTTGGGTTTCACAGATATTCAAAGCTTTGGAAGTATCAAGACAGCCGGCGTTTATTACTTCGACTTTGACGGAAGCAGAGTACCAATCTATTGTGATGTGACTAATGGCAAACTAGGTGAGTGGTTTATTGAGTGCTTGCGAAGGATTTCTCACACGATGCATGTATGTATGTATGTACTTTATTTGTTTCAAAAATTTGTATTCTACTGTGCAATTAAACAATAGATAATAGACCATGCAACAGTTACCACTAACGAAGTTTCACAATAATGATGCAATAGATTGCATGCAATGTTGGTCTTATACCATCATTAAGCGTCATGATATATGGCGTTTATTACTTCGACTTTGACGGAAGCAGAGTACCAATCTATTGTGATGTGACTAATGGCAAACTAGGTGAGTGGTTTATTGAGTGCTTGCGAAGGATTATAGTTAATTGACACCAATTAAGTACTGTGCTAGTACCTTGGATAGCTTCCACGGAGAGTAGAACTAATAAGTAGAGACAATTAGCAATTTATAGATTGCATTGCTTGCAACAAATTGCATCGTGTGAAGCTGCCTTTAAAGGTACGTTTTACAGAATCCCGAGTGCCTAAATAATCAGTACAAATGAGTATTTTCTTCTACAGAAAATCATTACCTAAAACTGATTATTACCACTGCATTAATATACAACTACTTATAAAAACGACTCACGGAGATCAAGTTTGCTGGTGATGACGTTGGTAAAGTACACGGGTACATAATTTGGTGCAGTACCTAGTCGAACGTCTCATCCCAGACAGAGAGCCGATGTTATATTTCGCTGTCTGAGGGAAGGGACTGGAATGCAGAGCACCCGAAAACCGTCTAAAGATGAATACGAATGATTCAGTCCAATAACCATTCTAACAGAACGGCATAGCGATTTATCCTGCCTCTGTTGGAGTGACTGATTGAAGGAGGCAAGAAAGATACCTGCGTAGTCGTAATGAGGCAGTAGCAATGTTGTGACCAGAGTGAAATATAAATATAAATTGACCTGGGTGAAATATAAATTACAGACTACGTCTCCTTGTTTTGATGCTAATTTGGAACACTGTTAGAAATTCCTCAGCTATTTTTGCTAACATTTTTTTATCCAATCAACAATTCACCTTTCATGCAGCTGATGCTTCCCACATGGGCTCATTCATAGTACTTACACAGGTTCTCCAAAGGAATAAGTAATTATAATTTATTTTAAATCTCAGTGAATTCTGATTGTAGTCAATTACTTTTAGTTGTGTGAGAGGTAAAGTAACTGTAATAGTAATCAATTGCTATTTGCTGAGTAATTGTGATTGCTTGCTCAAATGGCAGTAATTTTACAGCTCTGTATATGCTTGACCTATATGTAAGTTTTAATTGGTTATTTGTCAAAGGATTTGGTTCGACATTCAGAGATGCGATACCGTAAGAATTGTAGGGACTTTTAATTTTGGATGATGCCGGATTTGAATGTCAAGACTTCTTGTTTTGATGAATCTAGGTCGTATCTTGCGATTAGTTTTTTGATCAAGATTTTCACTTAACTATTTTAGAGATGAATTTACTGTATAATATTTTTGCTTGGTAATTTAGCTTTGGAGTTATGAAAACAAAAATTAAATCGGTTAGAGTTTATTAGAAAGCATCTTCATTCGTCTCCTTTCGAAAGAGTTATACGATTATGCAGTCTTATTGTCGTGGCACGCCCGGAGACATTAACCACGACGAGCTTTACTTTCAAGAACATCTTCCCTTACAACGACACGAACAGAACTACATTACGTTACAGAATACAGCACCTCTAGGCTACGACATAACAGCATGACATCATTAACACAAAGGATATTAACACAAGAGAACAATATAAAGGAAGAAAGCTGGAGACATGACAACCAATACGTGTGACAACAGCAGGAACTACACAACCACTACGCTTTTCCTCCTACAGCTGCCATGTAGAGTAAAATGAGAATAAAAAGGACGAATTCTTTGTCTCTCCCCACCGTTTGTAGTACTGGCTGATTATCTTTCCTAGAGTGTTTAATCAATGACATAGCTTTAAGGTTCCAGAAACCTGTACGGACTGCACACAGAGTGGTGTGACCATATAGCAGTTTTCAAGTTTCTAATAATTCTTTACCTTGTCCTTTTTAGCCATTGTAAACGTATAGGACACGGGGCATATGCCGGCTGCTATTTCAATTACACTGACGGTTCCGAGTGGAGCTTATATATGTTGCGTTTCTATACCAACTATTGCTTTGTTTCAGAATTTGAGTCACAATCTCAAATCAATTTATTTGAACATTACATATATACACATCCACTGTAGGTATGAAACACCTCAAAAGAACAAAGCTAAGTTACCTAAGTAAGCCATTGTTAGATTCCTAGCAAATGGTTGCAACTTTCGAAGTGAACTGTTTTTTAGCAATGAATTATTGGTGTTCATATATACATTAGAACATGGCATTAATCGTTACCTTTACTGCCTTTTTCGCAGCTGGAATAGTCATTCAGCGTCGCTTCGATGGCTCTGTTGATTTTGAACGAAATTGGAACGACTACAAGAGAGGTTTTGGAAATGTACGGAGAGAATTTTGGCTTGGAAACGACAAGATTCATTTGCTCACAACAACTATTGGGGAAATGAACATACATTTCTATCTCCAGCATGGAACAAATTCGACATACGCAGAATATGAAAACTTTTTTATTGATGGAGAAGACAAGAAGTACAGAGTGCATTTTGGTAATTATACAGGTAGGTAGAAATGGTCTAAAGAAAGGATAAAACTGATCTTCCTTTATATAAAATATTGATCATCGCGCTTGAATCTAATAAATTCAATTCAGGAAAGTAAAGTATTGAAGTCATATAGACATTTGTTGTTTCGTGTCACAGTTGAATCAAGTTAATTAGATAACCATCAAAAGCGATGATTGTACCGGATAAGAAAGTGATTATCAAACAATACAGAAGCCATTTGAGCAAGTTGAAGTTGAATTACAATTAGTGGCATTTGAAAATATAATATATTACCAGTAAATACTTCTCAGTAGTATTATTTCAATGCTTGTCATCATCACTTCACACTATGTAATTAGTCATCTGTCACGACAATAAGTTTCACTACATCAGTCATTATCAAGTTGGCTACAGCAAGTGATGTTACAACAGCACGATCGATTTGCTCTGAAAATGGTTTACAAAATAAGAAATTAGTCCAATCTTGATTTCATCAAACATCTTAGTGATTCGTGCAGTGAAAATAAGAAAATCGGTACCAATTTCCATCTTCAAATGTTCTCCCGCTCAGATCTGCTCGCGACAAAAGGATTCCATTTAAGTGCTTTCTTCCGAGAATTGAAATGATGAGTCAATGTTCCAACAATGATGGCAGGATTAGATGATATTTTGATGCCACTTTGTAAGGTTAAACTACTCATCGACCTGTTTTGCAGCCGTTAATGTCTTAATGGTGAAGAAATCAAGCAAGCCAAGGTTTCGTTGATTATTCAATCTCAGGACAATCTCTCCGTTGCATGCTTGAGCCTCAAATTCCAGATCGTTAAACATACACAGAAAGTACCGGTTACAAAAGGTACTGGTTACTTGGTTAGTTCCCGGGCTAGTGGTTACAAAAGGTACCGGTTAGCGGTTGTAAAAGGTACTGGTTATAAAAGGTACTAGTTGCAAAAGGTACTGGTTACTTGGTTAGTGCCCGGGTTAGTGGTTACAAAAGGTACCGGTTAGTGGTAACAAAAGGTACCGGTTAGTTGTTATAAAAGGTATTAGTTATAAAAGGTACTACAGTATAACCCCGTTAATATCACCTCGGTTAATGTCACAACCCGCTTAATATCACTTCACTCTGAGAACCAAGCTCTGTCAGAATCAACTATTTGTACCCGCTTAATATCACGACCCACTTATTATCACGATTTTTTACTGGAAAATCATAGTGATATTAACGAGGTTTCACTGTAGTTACAAAAGGTACTGGTTACTTGGTTAGTGCCCGGGTTGCGATCGCTCCCGGGTTAGTGGTTACAAAACGTACTGGTTACCAAAGGTACCGGTCAATAGGCTACTAACCAGTCATTGGTAATCAACATGGATACGTGACAGATTTGGCATTCCAATTTATATATACGATGATCAAATGATATCACGTCTCTTGTCTCGTTTCTCTATCTCGACCATCGCAATGTGAATTCGCAAACAAACATTGATGATATACCAAAAACGTGTTGTATTTATAGCATGGCAGTCTCATCAAGTATTCACGTCACAACTCACACCGCCAGTTTTCCCCTTTCGTCAGTCACTATAAATAGCCTTGTATTTCGTAATGTCGTTCTCTTGCAATCTGTACTTTAGAGCCCCTTGTAAGGGCTGGCTATCCTCCGTTGTATCTGCCACAAATATATATCCAACTACATCTATTTCCCTCTGTTCATTCATCAACGCCTCAACATAGATGCACTACAATAGTAAAGGAAAATAGTCTATCAGTGTGGTAACTAGAGCATTAACGTTGATTCTACATTTCGATGCATGTGTATAATTTTCTCTGTGTTTTAGGAACGGCAGGCGATTCGTTTACATATCATAAAGGACAACAATTCACTACAAATGATAGCGACAACGATTCTCATGTTAGAAAAAATTGTGCTCAAAAATTCCGCGGTGCATGGTGGTATAACATATGCCATAGAAGTAATTTGAATGGCCGTTATTGTTATGGCTCAGAAAAGCAAGACAACAAATGCATGGTGTGGCGTCACTGGCTTGGAAATAGTACTGCTTTATCGGGAACTGTTATCAAACTCATACCGAAACCATTGCAGCCATAAATATTTCCCAAGTCGGATATTGGTCACTTCTTGGCAGTGGGATAAAATCCTACACATTATCGGTAGTAAAGTTTCCAGGAAGAGACTCTCATTTTCTGCAGCTTCTATAGGTTCCTTTAATCTGCCTGTATGTGATAGCCCCGACAATTATTTTTCCTGCCAGCTCGGTCAAATAACAATGGGAATGGTCCAGAATTGTTTCCCGAGTATTCCAAATAAACGTATAAGAAATGTACTGAATATAGTTGCAGAAAGTCGGTATCTTCCCGGTAACTTGAGTTCTTAGCGTATAAAGTGGCCGGCAGATGAGCTACAACGTTTTTAGAATAAAACCAGCAGTAATCACAATTCAGCGTAGCATCCGGAAATGGCTTACGTAGTTTTGCGTCGTATCATCTGCATTTCAAAATACAATGAATGCGTATAACAATTGTATATGCCATTTATATCAACCAGGCCTGTGCAGTAACGATATGACTTGAAGGATGGAGGTTATATCAGATTATCCAACTACTTTAGTCGGGTTATATTGTCCGACAATGTATCAAGTACTATTGCAAGACTTATCACCTACATAATTATATGTATTGTTATGAAGTCGTGATATCTGATCAAATATACTCATGAGTTTTGGGTTGTTTGTTGTTTTTCTTGTTCAATTATTCACTTCCGTTTAAGTTTTTACAACCTTTTTCGCATGGAGCAGATAATTATCATACACGTGCCGGTATTTTTGAGAGAATGTGGAAATCCAAAGTACACGTATTAAATATTAAAGTATCAAAGTATCAAAGTATCAAAGTATTTGTTCGAGCTGCCAAGCTTTTTAACCCCCTGCCAGGCAATTTACGTAATTGAGGAAGATGGCAGACACGGCCTTGCTTGCAAAAAATCAGCAGGCCATTGGTCACGCCACGCAGAAGCAAACGACATCATCAAACGAGCCTTATCTTCTGCCCACGTGCCAGCCATTTTAGAACCACCAGGCCTATCAAGGAGTGACGGGAAAAGGCCAGATGGCCTAACCCAGATCCCCTGGAAAAGCGGAAAATGTGTCATTTGCGATTTCACGTGTTTGGATACCTTTGCCCCTAGCAACATTGCAAAGTCCAGCAGCAAAGCCGGTGGAGCACCAGACGAGGCTGAGAAAAACAAGGAGAAAAAATATTCAGCACTTGAGGCATCCTACTCCATGCAGCCAATAGGTGTCGAGACCTTGGGCACATTTGGTAAAGGAAGCAAGGAGTTTTTAAGCGCCCTCGGAAAACGTCTCATTGCCTCAACAACAGAACCACGAGCCAGATGCTTTCTCATACAAAGAATCAGCATCGCCAATTGGCAATCCAACGAGGAAACGCCGCCAGTATTTTTGGAACTCTGCATTCTACGGATAGCATGACTGAGATTTTTAAATTGTAAGTAAATAATTTGTAATTTGTAATTAAGAGGTTTAGATTTAGTTAACTTCTGTGTATAGGACATTTTAATATGTATTATAATTATACTTTTGTAATTGCCACTCTTTAAGAAATAAAAATACAAAATTTACGTAATATAAACTGTTTTAGGGAATGCTGCACGAAAGCTTCAGGCGCCACTTGACAAGGTAGTCAGCGATTACCTGTAGGTCTGCAGAGAGCGTGTGCTCTAACTGATCCCAGTCACAGCTAGAATAGGCTAGTGCAAGGTCATCTGCGTAACCATATTGGTTAGCAACTGTTCGAGGTAGGTCTGCAATGTAGACATTGAACGGCAAAGGTGCCAGTACTGAGCCTTGAGGTACACCATTCCTTAGCCTCTTTGTTCTGCTGAGCTTCCCGTTGCTGGTTCGAAGGCGGAAAGAGCGATTTGAAATCATGTCCATGATGAAATTGACAAGACGACAATCTGGAATCCGTTGTAGCAGTTTGAGCTTCATCCCCCTGTGCCAGACTGTGTCATAAGCAGCTGTCAGATCTATAAGGACCGCGCCTGTTTTGAATTTCCGCTCAAAACCCAATTCAATATCCTCAGTAAGGAGAGCCACTTGGTCGCTGTGGATCGATCACTGGTTCCAGCCGAGCGTAGATGAGGCGTTCTAGTAACTTGTAAGGAACACAGCAGAGAAATGGGTCGATAGCTTTTCGCTACGTTGGCAGGTTTGTGTGGTTTAAGGGCTGCAACAACTGTAGCTTTTCTCCAGATACTTGGCATTACTTATAATAGCTTTAGAAGGAAGGTATACGGTATACCGAGAAAAAACGATTGGCTTCAATAGTAATTAGTTCAATGTCAGGATTTAAGATGGAAATAGATGGACATTCAGAGAAGGAAATGGATTGGTGAATGGCTATGCCAACATCGCCTCCCCTTCTCGTTCTTCTTCTACTTAAAGCGATTGATTGATTGATTTCTAGGCATGATTGATATGTTCTAGAGGAGCTTTTCTTTGTCGAGTAACATTGCTCGCGTGACGGAGGCGTGCTCGTGTCATCCAAATGAGCACTTGAGTCAACAGTATACAGCATAGTATGTCAACATATGATAGTTCTTGCACCTGTATCATGAAAATGCTACAAAACAGTCGCGAAGTTCCTCATGGGTGACCTCATAACACGCCATCAAGAGCAGGACATCATTTACTACCAAGCTGCGTTCCACGTGCTGCTTCTTCATTATCTCGTCTCCGAGTAAAGTTACTTGGTCATGTTCATGCATGTGAATGCTGACTTCATATGTCATGCTGCAAGTGTACAGAAAAGAAATCGACAGTCCCTGGTGCGTGACACATTGTTTTTCATATGACTCACAGCATCGCTTTGCACGCAATTGGTTTTCACATTCACGACGCACACCGTTTCGAATCACCTGCCAATGTCAAAGTGTTCAACAAAGACAACAATACACAGGGGATTAGCAATGCCAATTCAATTGCCCTTCATTTCAAACGTCGCACTAAATATAATTATTACAGCTTAGCGTGCAGCGCGACTACATCGAGAAATAGATGATACATTAATTAAGACACATTGTATACGAAATTTGATGCAATACATTTGCTGAATAAACAATGCCCGCTGAGATCAAGCCTCATTGATCATTCAAATGTTGATTCAGTTGTGACAACGTGCAAACAACCGATGATCGGTTTAAAAAGGATGATTTTGCTACACCCTGCCTTTATCGTTGTCAGTCTGTGCCATCTCAGCATGACTGCCTTAGCTGGTCTCCTGCTACTTGCATTGGCTAATGACATCGCCGGGAAAAGTGTCACAGGCCCAAGTAAGTATACCATAGGTTACAAGTTCATCATAATGGTTCATTGGAAGATATTTTTAATTTGTAAATAGTAAGTTTTATGTATTTTAATTGTAGATATTATTATAATAATAGTTAGAAGTATATTTTACTTTTGGGAAGTTTATGTATATAGATTATTGATGAGAGAGAATAAAGGATATTATGACTTCTACATAATGGTAAGATTGTCTAATACAATTTAAATAATTTCCGTAGAAATGAGAACTACGTAAAATAAATGTATACATATATTTACAATAATCCATGTTAATTCAGTTAACATACAATTTACCTAGTATTAATTTAAATTACCTTAAATTACTCAGCTAATAAAATTAAAAATCTCGTCCTGTCCCCTGCGATGGTTGTATGTAGTTTAATTTCCCTTGATTACATTATTTTCAAAATGTCATCTTGCATGGATTCCCCCAACGGCAATCGTAACACGATTCGATTAAGCTACATAAGCTACCATATAAGCTATCATATTAAGCTACATTTGTTTGAGTGTCCAGCTAACCGAACAAATCTATCACCGAAAGACCTATGGGCCAAACCGGTGGAGGTGGCGGATTTCCTGCAGATCCAGAAATGACCGACGACAACAAAGAGGGGAACGGGGCCAGTCAACAGCAACAATTAAGCTACCATAAGCCATTGAAGCTGTATAGCAGAATCCAGAGTTTGGGGGCTCCACTGCAAATTACATTACACCATCCCTGTTTAGCAACGTCACTGCCGTTCTTCGCAATTTCTCTGGCCTCTACCAGAGGGAAAATGTTTAAGGATTGTAAATTGTAAATGACCTATGGTGACACATTTGTACTTATCGTGACGTATAAACGTCGGACTGTTTGTTTACTGGTGTACCATTGTCGTCTGTTAGTAATCGTAGTGTGTGGAAAGTGTGCGTTGATGCATGTACTGTGAGGAACAGGAACGGGTTGTTCCGTTGACCACCACCGTCCAAAAAAGTGAAACAATTATCAATGCCTTTATTATAAGACCCGTGGACAGTGTCTAGCGAAACATTTTCTTGAGGCATTCAAGCAGCATGTAGCGCTTTAGCGAATTTTTCGCCATGCACAGTCCCACTGCATGTCGGTATATAAATGAGTTGACCTCTGCCACGGGTGAAGACGCCAGGAAAATGCTTTGTTTGCAACGCAATCAGCCATACTCTTGTCAATGATGGTCAATTTCAAGGATTGTTCTTGGCTGTCAAAATTGTAGATTTCAGCTCAAAGTCACGTGCGTAAAAACAAGTGCATCCCGTCATGCATTGGGACTGCGCTTCGTCAATCAGTATAAATATTGGGAAAGTTTTGATACAGCAAATAAAAAATCTTAGTGCAAAAAAATATGTTACTGCTGGAGGTTGTGTAGGTTGCTAGAATTTACCAAATAGTATTTTGCAGATATAAATAGTGCAGAATCAGAATTAGGAATGGTATCAATATTGGGTCCTTTGAAATTTATTATCCACATCAATGATTTAACAGTGGCTATCAATAAATGTAAAGTTAATTGATACGCATATGATACAATAATATATATCCAGTAATAATAAAGCATGTGTTAAAGACGCACTTGCTTCTGATTTGAAAAATATTATTGCTGTGTCCAAATGCTTTTACTTTTGATAGATCGAAAACTAAATATCTGTTTATTATTGTTATGTTATGTCTCTCCAAAGCCATGATCCGTCATGTAACTGTATATCTTATTAGAATTGTTCTTTGTATAAAATATTTACTGTTGCATACATGCAATAATGGAAGTATACAGGCGGGGGTAAATCTCTCCTTTATTTTCCTGTCCCATCTCGACAAATAAACATACATACATACATACATACATACAATTAAAAATAAACAGAGATTACTAAAATTGATAATAATTTTCACCTTGATGAACATATTACTATTCTAATCTTTCTGTCTCGAATATGCCGAAGCAGCAAAAATGCTCAGCAATGGAGACAGGACAAAACTTCATCAACTTTCTGGGTGCATAAAATCTGACTTGGCCTTGCTGCTCTTTGCTAGACATTTTCTTACACCACAACGTCTTTTTAAAACGCAATCATACACACACAATAACATATACAGTTCATTCAATGTTGCAGGAAAAGCTACTTTCCGTTCGCTGGGATGCATCTGTGGAATAGACTTTCCTCCATTATCAAGGAAGTGATGAACCCGACAGGTTTCAACTGCTTCCAGCGTTTTACCGTCGTTATACTTAGAATAAAAATTGTTTCTGGGGTTTTCAATACATTTCAACCTATTTATATAATCTTTCTGCTCTGTATATAAATAATAAGACGCCTTCATTTTGACCTAGCAATATATTTTAAAATCATCAACACGTTTGTTGACCTAGACAGTAGCATGATCTTTTCGTTCACGCCACACGGTCGATTAGAATTTCCCACCTGTCGGACGGAGCGCCACCAGTCTTCTTTTGCCCTTCGCGCAATAAATGCTTCTAATTCGCTGTCCCTTTCTACTCGTCATTCGCAAAGTGTTAAAGAGTTCCAACGTAACCTCTGTAATGAAAATCTTTTTGAAATTTGTAACATTTTCTTGATGTAATTAGTTTCTTATCTGTCATTGTATACCATACTTTAATCATTCTGTTTGTAATGCGGTTGTTCATTCCGTTTTTCAGAATTATACAAATACATACATACATACAATACTAGTAATCTTCAACATATTTTGCATCAATGACGTAGCATGCATCTGCTCCGAGAAAAAGCTTCAAATAGCTTACCGAATTTCAAAATAAATCAAGATGATCAGGATGATATTCGTTGTTTGTTTGCTAGGTGGTCCCCGTAATGGTGTCCGTTTCCAAGGTGATATGCTAATGCAGCAAAATGAGGTTGACGTGGCGAACAAAGGAGGAGATGTTGATTCAGTCGGTCAAACAAACACATACGGATCAAAACGTGGTAGCTATTGGAAATGGCGGAACGGCATTGTCCCTTATGATATAACTGATCTAGGTAATGTCACAGTGGGAAATGCGCCACATATCAGCTATTGTTGTTGTTGTTGTTGTTATTGTTGTTGTTGTTGTTGTTGTTGTTGTTGTTGTTGTTGTTGTTGTTGTTGTTGTTGTCATTTGTTTGAGTTTGAGTTTGAGTTTGAGTTTGATTTATTTGTCAAAAATATTTAAGTATAATTGACAGGCAAGCACAGGAAAGTAATAATACTTACTCTAGACGTGCAGCCTAATGACATTTGCAAATTTTGATAAATTAATGTCATATAGACGACGCTACAAATACAAAGATCCCGCGGTAACTACGTCATCGGGAAGAAAGTTCCATATTGGAACCGTACGATAGCAGAATGAATTTAACACAGAACTATTTACAGGAATAGAATTCTGTTGTTGTTGCTGTTGTTGCTGTTGTAGTAGGCATCAGGTCTGCTTTACCAAACCTTTTGACGGGTGGGGTCGGAGAAGCGAAGACTTTCCTCCAGTTCCATGGTACCGCTTGCGCGAGGACCCATTTGCCCCAAGAGAATTTCGCCATCACCCTGCAGAACAGGGCTCCGGCCGTCCCAGCTCCACGACGATAACGGGGTACCTTCAGAGCCACTTACCAACGGTTGTCATGGTATCCACATCATTACTAGTCAGACAGATTCCTGGCGGGAATAATTACATAAAGAACGAAGAGAGCACTGCACCGGGCGTGTAGGACGTTTACGTTTTGCGTACACTGAATGATGATGGCAATCCATTGAGAGTTATCGTTGTCATGGTTGGGTCAGTTACTTTCAAAAGTAACTATAGCTCAGTTACATTGTATAGAAACTAGCTAGTTATTTCTAAACGTTACTCATCCTCAAAAAGTAGCTTTCTAAAGCTACACTTGTTGACAAGAATTAAAAGCCGAAATTACGCTTTCAAAACTAAAGATCAGAGTAAGTGTCATGTTACGTTGGTTGTTGCTCAAAATAGACATGATTTTTGTTTGCTATAAATTATGTTGCAGAAATTTAGCTCTCGAAATCATGTTTTGAGTTAAAAAAATATCAACCAAAGTTGATTTTAAAACTGGAAAGGCAACTAAAATTATATTTCAGAAAGTAACTTCCAAAACTTACTCGTTGCATTGAAAAAGCTATAACTATCTGCAGCTACAAGTTAATTTTAGTAGTTAAGTAGCTAGTTACTTGTTGCTTGCAAAGATATTAGAAAAGCAACTTTTCAAGTAACTAGTTTATAATTTGTGTAACTAGTTGCGTCACATCCCTGATCGTTGCATCATTTACTTCAAACTATTATTGCAAACCATTTTATTGCACTGTTTGTGTTTACTAATTCTGATAACTTACAGAACAAATCTCGATGATGTTTCCATCTTATGTATTTCACAGAGGATGGCTTTATGAAAATTTTTGGAGGGAAAGGCCACACGGAGAAGTCAGTCTTGAATGCCATGGCAGAGATTGAAAACAAGACTTGCATTCGATTTGTAAAACGCACCACGGAGAAAGACTACATCAAATTTATCGATGGTGGAAATGGCGAGTAAGTTGTTCACAGTGCGTCAAAGATTTGAGGCATGATGTTCTTATGGCATCATCACACTCTATTGATTGAGAGACAAAAGAGGTTTCCTATGCTGTATTAATGACTGCCTTTGACCCTCAACTGCAACAGGTGGAAACCATGAGGGGTGGAAACCATGAAGATTGGAAACAACGGATGGGAACCACAGGGTGGAAACCATGGGTGGAAACCACAGGTGAAACCACGGGTGGAAACCAAGGGTGGAAACTACGAGGGCTGGAAACCACGGGTATAAACCACGTGTGAAAACCCATTCGATATGACCACCCGTCACTGCATCCGATCCTCGCTTCACTTCGAGAGTGACTAGGCTTGCCATTTATGTTCAAGTTTCTCCCATGTAGCATGCTTTTATCCAAGAGTATATCCCGTGCTGCCAATTCTAATGACAGTCGGATGAGTTAGAGACAGCAGACGCCCAACTAGACAAGATTGACTGACTGGTCTCATATGGCCATTTCACTACGTGTCATGCGATAGCTTTCATCTGATGTTCATAACTTCCAACGTCACACCGCACATCAATCTCTGATCAATGGCATGCCACATGGAACACGTCGCACCCCTGGCAGTCCAAGACTGCGATGGATCGACGGATTACGCCGGTGGACCGGTGAAGAAGCCCAAGTTCTCATCGATGCCGCAACTGCTCGCCAGCCGATCCCGAGAGCACCAATTCGCAGCCATGCCATGGAGCTGCGTAGTCGTAGTCGTCGAAGCGCCGTGGGCGTAGGGCGTTAACATGCATGATGTTCATAAAATAGACATGGGTACCCTCGTACTCTTAGCCTAGACAAAACAATGATGATGGTTACAGTTGTCAAATAAACTGCAATAGACAATATAGATGTAATATCCAACTCAATCTAATGGCTCTCCTTGTCGCATTCTCTCCCTTGATAGAGCAACTGCATTTATTTCCCAATATGCTATTAAAATGAGTAAGTGGTGCTTAAACTGCAGCTCAAAAGTATAATAAATATCACACACAGTTGTTCACTACTACTCATTGAGCAAAAAATTATGACGTCATATTGTCCCCTTTTGAAATACATACCCTATGGGTGGCATGCTGTATGCATGTGTGCTACAATGAGGTTGATGCTTTACATTGATTCAAGATATTTCCCTGTTGTTACAGATGTTACTCTTGGGTTGGTCGTCGGGGTGGTGCACAAGATCTTTCCATTGGATTTGGTTGTTTCTACATGGGGATTGCCATTCATGAAATTATGCACGCCCTTGGATTCCATCATGAACAATCACGACCAGACAGAGACCTGTACATCAACATCAAAGAGGAAAATATCGAAGCAGGTATTCGAGAATTTGTGAGACGCAAGCGAAACAAGCTTTTTCAAGCTAGTAGCTTATTGGGTCACCCTCTGAAAATAAGTTAATAGTGAAAAAAAAAGAAAAAACCTACATGTAGAAGTAGAGCTATGTATTATGAATTTAATGATCATTCCAACGATTCCGAGGATACATGTGATAAGGGAGAAGTATTTGCTATGTGATCTGATCTGTAGGCAGGTATATGATGGAAGGGTTCTGATGAGTGTTGCTGCCAGGGCTTTATATGTAGTAAAGGAACGGTTGAGTTACGAAGAGAGGAAATATTTACAACGTGCATGCATTGGTTAACATAGTCTACAGAGAAGACAACGCCGATAAATTTCTACAAGTTACGACAATAAAACAGGAGTATAAATGCCTATCCCTTGCGTGGTTAGAAATGAATACATACACAAATAATTTACTGCATATAGACAAACGATCATTCATCTTCATCATCATCATCATCATCATCATCATCATCATCATCATCATCATCATCATCATCATCATCATCATCATCATCATCATCATCATCATCATCATCATCATCATCATCATCATCATTCATTCTGCAATCCGATAAGTTTACATGCAAACCTTTTTTCCACGGAGCAGATAGTTGATATCTCTGTCTGATACTTGACTGAGTTTCAAAGGGCTCATAGCATGATCATGCGTGGATTGGCTAATGATGCTTCCTTCTTAATTCCATTTCTGTTATAGATGCCTTGAAGAACTTCGAGCGCTATAGCAATCATAAAATAGACAGCCTCGGCAGTCCATACGACTACGGCTCAATCATGCATTACACGTGGAATGCATTTGCGAAGTGGCCCTGGCTTGTGACCATTGAACCCAAGCAGGAAGGAGCTGTGATTGGTCAGCGTGATCACATGAGCCACGAAGATGCCATCCAGGTCAATCGATATTACAACTGTCCAAACCAAGGATGAGGAAGCACTCCACAACTTGGAGATGCCAGGTCAAGTCAAAATAATACTACTACCATATTAGGAAACACTGATACAAGTATCATGTTGATTGTCGATCGAAAATTAAATTAATGTTTATCGAAAATGTGAATGTTTTGTCTTTGTGTATCAAACGCTAAAACAGACATGGAGTCTCGTGTCATATGACGGAACACAGTATAGAATGAGACAAAGCTGGAAATCAAACACGGCATCAGTTTATATACATACAATACGTTCATAATTAATTGTTGCATAATTAACTGATAGGACTTGCATAAATTTAGTTGTTCAACATAATGGTAAGAATGTCAAATTCAATTTGAATAATTTCCCCAGAATTGAGAACTACGTAAAATAAATTTATAGATATTTACAATAATTCATATCTAATTCAGTTAACATACAATTTACCTAGTACTAATAGAAGTATAAGGTAAATTCACCATACTTTATGCTAATAGCGAATGTAGCTATGCAGTTATACGAACAGACTGTAGGGACTCATTTGAGGATTGTAAGTAAAATGGAAACGAAGTACATTAGTGCTTACGACATTCTGTTCGGATGACATTACATAAGACCTTGCTATCCCACATTTAGACATATTTCAGTGTTATACATTTTAGCGTGTACTAAATATCTATAGGTACGTGCAAATTTTATATAATATGAATAATTAGCTATTAGACAACGAGAGGAGACATCTATTCTTTCAGCAGCTATTTAATAAACTTTCCTGAAGAATTTAAATAACTTTATTCGAGAGTTTAAAGCAATACAAGATCAGAAATAAATAAAAAAAACTTAATCTAACAAGCAAATACAATAATATCTTCAATTAAAAATACTTCTAAAACTACAACCTATTTACAAACTACTTACAAATTAAAACTTCATACAACACTTCATACAAATTTCCTTATTAGATGATATATGGATTAAATCCATAATCAATTAATAAAAATCCATAATAAATGTTATTATACCGACTTTAGAAAGCTGTTTTTCTAATGTCAGACAAGCTCGTGTCCCAATGTTTTCATATCGGCTGTATGTCCGGAAACTGCTTGCCAATCTCGAAAAACAAAAGCTTCTGAAATCTACCAAGTTTTACGGATACAAAAATAGACATGAATAATTAGGCTACGATTGCAAGCATCTCTGTTGAACTTGCTTCTCAGACTAGCTGGCAATGATTGAAAATTATCTTTGTTTACGCGCTTCTCCGGAGGTCCTATCCTTATATGCATACATTCAGTAGATTAAACCACTTCTCATTCGTTTGCAGTAGAAATCCAAATGGCGTGTATGGCATCGAAATGTCATGATTAATTATTAAAACATAGCTAATGAAGATGAATCATGCCGCAGTACATATTGCTATTGATTGTTATTAAAAATCAATTGATCGTTCAATTAACTTGTCCCCAGAGAGCTGGTTAAGTAAAATTGAACTTATGTTGGCTTGCATGAAGAAATGCATGGTGAAATGTAGCCGGAGTAAGATGGCAGCACAGTTGCTGTTTCAACAGAATATTTTCTTGATTTAAAACGGTCAATTAAAAATTACATGTTTTAAGAAAAGCACTTTTCTTATCAAGAAAAAATTTCTTAAATACTTATTTCTGCAAAAATATTTCTTGATTTGAGAAATATTTTCTTGGCAATAATTAACGTTTTTGCTGTGTATGCATGTACGTTTTCAACATATTACTTTTCGCTTTTACTCTCTTGTATCCTGTCAGGATGCTGAGGATCAGTGCTTCGAACAGTTCTATGATGGATTTCACGAGATGATCTTCAAAGGACTATACAACCTCAGTGAGCTCACACCACAGCAAGGCTTATCTACACACATTGTTTACAACTGTCGTGATTTCTGCAGGGCTCAAAGTAACTGCAGACTCACCAAACTCCACAATGACATAACGGGTCCCTGCCCAGCGGGTAGCCAATTTTTAGATTATGATTCAAATATTGTAGCACTTAATCTTGATAGTCGTAAGATTAGGCTGTTTTCATTATAATATTTATTTGACTTATGTATATTATCAAGGTTATGTGTTTATCTAGTACTACAAGTAAAATGTATTTTTCAGTTCATCAGATTGATTGAAATAAATACATGATATAAAATCATGTAAAAAATATAAAAAAGCTCTAGCATGCAGTGTATAATTATTCTTGTCCTTTGTGTTATATGCCGCCGACCATCTTGGGCTGCCAATGGCATGTATTCGTATAGAAATAAAACATCTTCGTCCTTCAGGAAAATCCACTCGAAAGATGAACAAATAATGTATATGAAGGAATATTGTAACAGATCTGACCCCACACTGTAAAAATGCTGCTCCTATTTTAAGAACAAAATTTCTCATTAATCTAGCAATATTATTCTTAAGTCTAGTAAGAAGATACTTCACCACGCTGTAAGCCACAAGTCGCTAAACCAAGTGTGAATATTACAATTGTTCTTCCACAAACCAAGTCTTATTCTGATAAAATGGATACTTGAAGCAAGAAAGCAATTCTTATCGAGACAGCATTTTTTCAGTGCAATCTAAAGACCAATGCTGTTCACGATAAAAAAACACATTTGGTCAAGTTTCGGGTCAACTGTCAAGACTGACATCACAAAACAAGCATCTCTTACAATGGATATACTGTATTTGCACTAATGCTTTCGGATAACGACGAATATAGATTGCGCATTTAGTTATATTAAATGGATTGATTCTGTGTTGCCTTTAATGATTGAATATTAACGAGGCTGCACTGTAGTATTGTCGACTTGTGCCATTGCTTTTGTGGACTTCTTGTGCAGATGAGCTTCCAGGATTCTTGTTTTTCTCCATCAATTCTTAGGAAAGTAATCAGGATTACTGTCTTTCATTGGGAATTGAGGCTACGGAGTGTTCAATAGTCAAGTGCGCAATCCCTCAGCCTGCATCTAGGATGTATTCAGCCTTCTTGTGTTCGAGGGAGAATAGGCATAGACATTATAAATCGTATTTGCACAAGAAAACTTCATAAATGTGCAAACGTTGTTCTCTCGTTGTCAATTATCATTTTTATGGAGGACGAAGAGACGAGAGAGGAAGATGGAGGCTTTCGAATTCCACATAAGTATATATTTGAGAGAGAGGTTGCTGGTCCCACGACAGGGAGAGATGGCAGAATTCCAAGGAGTACATATGGTCGTTGGTGCCAGAGCTCTATGTCGTGAGACATAGCGTATAATACAAGACAGACAGAGTTGTTAACACGACGAAGTACAGACGGGAAAGAGGAGGATTACAAGATAACAAGGCTACATATTCTTACGATCACGTGACTACATAATGACGACATCACGCGTCAGCCACTACATTTTCACTCGGTATAGTATACACATTGTGTATATCCACTGCACTGTACTACGGTTGGGGATATCGAGATGGGCGTACACAAAAGTAAACTTTGAGCAGACAGATTCACACGATATTACCATACTATTATTATTAGATTACCTCGTCTCCTGTCCGCTGTGAGAACAATTAATATCGTATATAGGCACAGGTAAGCCGGTAAACACGTCGGTCACATCGCATCCAATATAAATTTCGCTTTGTATAAAAAACACTACAGAACAACTGAAATTTGTTAATTTCATTTCTCAACATTTAAAATCAGTACTTAAAAACCAAATTATCGAAAACACCAAAATATATTTGACCACGACTGTTCTTGAAAGTTAGAATGTATTTTCAATATCCCTAGCTCTCTAAACATGACAACTATGACACAGTTGAATTCATGCATAATTAAAACCCTTGATATCATTGCGAATTTGAAATCATGTATCAGTTGTCTTCAAATCTCTTCTGTACAATATCTTAGATCGGATAGTGACGTATCACTGACGCGTTAGTCACGTGACTCCTATTCTAGAATATTTCAGCTGATGAATCTTGCTGAAGCTTTCTTATGAAATGGCTGGATCTACTAGATTCTGTAAGCTGTGTTGCCAAGTTCGAACTCAGACGCGAGCGAGCAATGCTAAGATGAAACTCTTCCTTTTTAACGATGCCCTTTTGGTCTGACATTTATCTTCAGATAAACAGATGACTTACAAAACTAATTCTGGTAAAAATGTCTAGTACAATATCATTAATTTCCATACAACGGTAAAATTACTTTAAAAAACTCATGTATTTATTCCGACCGGCCCTGTGATACAACAATGAGTATATTTGTCTCAGCCTAGTGACTATGGTCTCGGTTACAGGCTGGAATGAAGAGGGGTTGTATTTCGGGGTGCAAACAGAGGTCTTATGTGATGTAACGCGAACTGGCTTTGTTTGAATTGCACTATGGCATACGTTCGCTTGTCAGTCGTCACAATGACCTCGATATTTGATGGTCGGCAATCAACAGAACAGGTATTATAAGTTAGCCAATCAATTCACAGTAGGGTCCCATGCTAACGATCACAATTTTAATTTACGACTTCGAAGGGCAATGGGGTAATTTCACAGGGCCGTCTAGAGAGAATACTTACGGTCGACTCAGCTGCCCCGAAGGCAGTGGAAATGTCTTAATTCTATTATGCTTTGAATTGCATGTGCAGCTTGTATGTGTACATGTATGTACGTATATACTTAGAAGACGTGACCGAGCTTTCATTTCTCCGAAAAAGAGGCATCTGTCCAAAAAGGGGGATTCCCTAAATCATTGCACATTGTTTGAAATGATGCCTTCTCGTAATTCTTTCCAGTGGAATCCAGACAGAGAGACACGCCTTTCAATGTTGCTGGATTGATAAGACTGGGGATGACTGAAACGCTTGTGCTCAAGCGACGGCCTGCAAGGGTATTTGACATGTTGCGTGACGATTGCATTTGTTCAAAAGAAATGACTGTCCGGTTAATATGATGACCTGTGAGAAATGTTCAGCTAGAATAACCGAACTGCCTAACATAATCACATGGAAATGCTGTAAACTTGATATTATTGTAAATCCAATCACCCCAGATCATAAATGCCAATCCTGCATGTACTGCATTATGCCACAGCAGTAAGCTACATATTCGGTGCTTATTTGATTGATATTCCAAATAAACAAGCAAGAATTGAGTGTCTACAGGATGGCTTTCATTTGTAAGATATATAACAGTCTGTATAAAAGTGTAGTGTAAACGAAAAACATTTTCTCTCTCACTACAGCACTGAAATGAAACATATGAAAGATCAACTATCTGGCGTTCAGGCTTATAGATCATCTATATGGCATCAATAAAAACAAGTATGATTGTTGAGTATGATTTTCGTGAATTCTCTCAGTAGTGACGCGAGTTGCCAGCGTCCGATACCACGCGATACCGGCATTGTCCGACTCTCCGCGATCAACGGTCTGATGACTTTGATATAGCATGGCTTCTATGACTGGGGTTATCTCCCTTCGACTTCAAGAAAGGCATTGTCTGGAAAGCTTGTCTTTCATCACTCCATATAATTGCATAGCAGACAGGGTGGCACGAGAACGGTGGTCGTGAAGGGCAAACGCTGAAAAATTTGGCGGCTTCTGGAGATTCGGATTAGTTCAAGGTAAAAGAAAGTATTTTCAGCCATCTGTAGTTCATCATTAATCCTTTACAATTGAGTTGAGCTTCTTGGCTTATGATCCAGCATATTGTTTGCAAAATCACGGTGAAATAAATTCCAGATATTTTCATCAAATCCCAAAGGCTACAGTGAGTTTATAATGCTAGAGTAAACCTTGAGAGAATGATGCTTACGTGTTTGAACTGTTGACCTTTTAGGTAGGTTTCACTTTTTAATCAGCTGAAGATTATCATGATGTAAACGTCTGATAGGGATATTTTCATGTTGGGAGCCTTTACGAGAGTTTTTGAGTTCTTATTGCAATACTGTGTTAAATCATTGGTTAGTTATTGCCTTTTGCATGGTGACTGATACCTCTTGAAACAGCGTCTGGAGGTTAATCGATCGCAATATTTCCTCTAGTTAAAGGTTGGGTTTCGAGAACGATTTGTGACTTTGAGAGCTTTCACGTCTGGACTCTCTTGCGTATTGAGGAGATTCGAGACAACAGCGTCTTCTTCATCAGGCCGTATCTATTGTTCATCCGGTATTGTCGTTGGAGGTGAATGTTCAGGCAATGTTGTGTTATAATGGCCATGTTCCTATAGCGCTTTGTGAATGGAGCAATGCATTTGAAAGGCAGTGAAAACCCAAAACACAACGGATTCTATTCTTTATAGCAGACAGCAGGCAGATTCTTGTTGTCCTTCGATGTGTAGAATGTGAATGCAAATTATTCATTAGATTTTGAGTGGAATTAAGTCAATCATCCTGATCCATGTACAAGTCGTATTTCTTTTAAAACGCTCTGAAATAGATTTAAACAATTAGAGATCTAGCCGTTGGTTAATGGTTAGGCATGGTTATCATTGGTCATTAGCTTACATGTTTGTGCTCTGATGAGCTCTCTGAGTAGCCGGCTCAGTCAAAGAATGCTCAGTGCTTCATTCCGTCCAGCATTCCGTCGTGACGCATCGGTGGGCTCTTTTGGCAGTTAATTACCTCGTAAATAGCAGAGGCTCAAGGGGAAGACCCTCCTTGACAAATATCTTTGTTATGCGAAATATTGTGAAGTAAATACCGTTTTGTACTTGCTTTGATTGCGTAAGTTATTAGTTTAATCACTACATGTGGAATATAATAATAATTATTATTAGTGTTATCGTCGAACAACTTCAGCAACCACAGAGAAGCAGTAAGCCGTCGTCCTTTTCAACAAAGCCAGCCACGTCGCATAAGAGCCTCTTTCGTGAGAAACAAGTCCCACAGACGAACATTTTCGTGCATAACGAGGCTCGCTCTTTCAAGTTAGCTTCTTTCTATACAGTATGCAAGGGTGGGCGTAACGCTCTGAAATTATTCGCTACTGTAGCGAATTACTTTTTACCAATAGCTTGTAGTTTTTGCTACTTTTTTCATGTAGGAGCTAAATCCGTAGCGAATTACAATTTTTCATTAGAAATCTCGCTACTTTTGAAATGAATGTCAGTATGCAAGAATAAAGGGTCAGGCTTCTGCAGGAAATTTCGCTGTTCCAATGTATAAATAAAGTGGTTTTGAGAGCATTTTGGGAGCATAAATTTGCCTTCTCTGTGTTATATTAATTTAAATTCAAATATTCATACTTATTGCACTGTTTAATATAATTGGTGTTGAGTCGAAAATCAGTCAAGCGCAGTCCAAATGCATTTTGGTAAGTACTGTAAGTGAGTTGACCTCTGCCACAGGTGAAGATGCCAGGAAAATGCTTTGTTTAAAACGCAATCAGCCATACTCTAGTGTTCAATGATGGTCGACAATTTCAGAGATTGTTCTTGGCTGTCAAAATGTTCAATTTCAACTTTAAGTCACGTGTTAGAAAACACTTGCATCCCTAAATGCAATAGGACTGCGTTTCGTCAATTGAGTATTCAATTGAAAGCAATGGCTGCAAATATCTCCGATGGAAATGAAAGAAGGCAATGACTCAGCATCACCTTATATTCATTCGTCCAGACATAATACGTTGAACTCGAGAATAAGATAGGGGTTTATTGTAAGTGTATTTGATTTGATTTGATTTGATTTTGAGTACAGAATTGAAGGAATTAGAGAATGCTTGTTGGCCGAAGACTTTTGTAGAAGCCAAACTGAAAGACATAAAATAAGCTTTCTTAAATATAAAGTATGATCATATTTTCAGTAACTTTTTTATTGCCATAGATAGATAAAATGGATTACAAACAGGTAGATAGATGAAAAAATCTGGTAGATCTATAATTTATACTTTGGTTAAGCGTTTTGACATAATTGTTTTTAAATCATTCAGCAGGAAAAACTTGACCAAGAATGGAACGCGTTAATGCGGATGAATGGAGAGACGACCGTCGGTTCATACCTCGCCAAGGTAATTTGCTCAATCTGCAATTTTGTTATACTTCCTGAGCTGCTATAATTGTAAATGTCTAGACTACAATAAATGGTAACAATCATCATCATCGTCATAATTTACTGTGGAACCCAATAAGCCATTGGTTTTCTTTATGGGGACAGACATCGTAAAACAGGGCAAAGTTACGTACAGCATAGGCATGGTGACAACAATTGGCATTTTAACAGGTAAAACACACAAGCAATCAGTCTAATCAGTTTATTATCAGTGATGGCGAGTAATGAATGCATTTACTAATCACAACATTATGCATTGATGACAAGCCGATTTCGTATTCACAGCATGCACGCAACCTCGGAGTGACATTCAATAAGGGCATGTGATACAATGCATCGACACTACTATTTCTGTAGTAAATGGTCGTTTTGAAAATACAGTCATGCGTGTACTTGCAGCCACCTTCGTATAAAGGCCACTCTTCATAACCCCAAAATGACATTTTTTATCGAAATCAATCTGCACAGAAAGGCCACCTGTCTATAAAGGTCGTTTTCTTAGTTCCCAAAGATGACCAATAAAGATAGGTTTTGTTTTATAATTGCTGCATAATTGTCGCACGGGCGTTATATGCTGTCTAGTTGTCAACATAATTATATTAAATCTAAAATAGACAAAACTCAGGGAGGAATTGTCAAACCGGGGTGCGAAAACCATCATTGGCAAAAGGAGTTTGATCGCATAGGTGACTCGTTGCAAAAGCTAAAATTCTTACCATTGGAATGTCTTGTTGAGTATATCAATAATCTGTTACGATGCAAACGTCGGCACGTGGCTCATTGGGTTCTATTATTTGAATGATTGTTCAAGTCACATATGCATTCAGATAACACATGGCAACAAATTTATGAAACCTTTGAAATCACAAAAGGTAGGGCTAATCGAGAGCAGCAAAGTTTTTCTTATGTTGGACATACGATGTTAAGCAAACACATCGATCTAACCAACTTAATTTGCCACAGTTTAAGAATACATTGCACAATAACCTTTATCAGTAATATGATAACATCATAAATATATTAGTAACTTGGTAATAGGCCTCAAAATCAGTGGCAAGATTATTATGTATTTGTATGAAGTAGTAATTAAAGATATTTATATTTATAAGTCTGGAGAAAAAAGATCTCGCTAGGCTCCTACTTGATTCAAAAGATTAGCATGTCTGTGCAGAGGGGGAACGCGGCCAGCATCCTAGGGACTCTGCCTAGAGGGAATTTTCTGCCAATTTTTAAATTTTAATTAATAGATTGTAAATAATGTAGTTCTTAGTTCTTGTAAATATGATATTATGTGGTTAGTTAGTTTAGAGTTCACGTTTTTACATTTAACTTTTTATTAGGGACATTCAGATTCGATGATATTTTAATAGTAATTTATATTCTGAGCTTATTTATTATTCATTTTTGTCAAATCAATGATATTTGAAATAAAGAATCTTTCTGCTTTTTATATTTATAGCCGAAAATAGGTCTTGAAAGTATTCTCTCTCTATCTACATATCTGTTATGCAAAGCTTCAGATTTTGTGAAGTATAGATTTACCGATAACTACTTTTGAATTTGAAACTGTCTGTAACTAATACCGTGTTTATAGTAGTTCCCTTCTTTTATATCAGATGAGATATTATTTTATTATTTTCTTGATTCCAAAGGTTCTGTGACAAGAATTAACTATCCAGGAGATTTCAAAAAGCGCCGACTACGCACTGAAGATGATCTCAGAGACGGATGGACAGGTCAAATGAGAGAGGAGCGTGGTCGTCCTTACATGCCCGTTGTACTTTATCCTCGTCCAGCTCATCACGAAAAAAACGACATGGAGAGTTTCAGCTACAGAACCCACAGTCATTCCAGTGCCAAAGCTTCATTGAATAACTTTAGTGGCCGTGATGTTGATTCGTCTTTCGGCAGCTTCTCCACAAAGGCACACAGCTTCGAAGAAAGATTTACCAGTGGAGGATCTTCCATCAATGGAGACGTCGCGAGATCAAACTACAGGCGTCCTGGTTATTGTTTCTTTACAGAGGATGTGAAGCTAGAGAATAGGTTTATTGATACTGATAACTTTATGCGGCAAGACGAAGGCTTCGAAGTTCTCCTTCGAAATGTGTCAATTATTGACATCATCAAAATATGGGATGAAGGTACATCATTCATTCCATCCGTGAAGACATGGAGTGATAAACTTATCAACGCCCATTCAGATATTCTTGGACGATGGAAATTACTTACAGATTTTTTCGTCAATGAATTGGAAGGTGATATGCACGCATACATGAAGAAATTCCAATGCAGCAACAGTCGTCTGTATTCTGTGGAAGAGGCTTACCATCTAATAACGCGTCCGCAACCAGAAATCTATGCTGCCACAGTAGAATATGAAAGACAAAAACACGAACTCATGCCAAGTAAAATTGTCAATCAATTCACGCTGCCACGAAAGATTGGCAAGAAGAAAATAGATGCTGCCGATGTAATATGTATATGGCAAAACGGCTTTGGCGATATGCCTCCAATCTGTTCTTGGTCACCTGCTCAGAAGGTAAAGCAACAGAGTAAGATTTCCAGGTGGAAGAAGATTATGGAGATTTATCAGGAAAAATGTGAAGGAAAGATGGAGACATTTTCTGAAATATATTCAGATGGATGTGGCTCTTTGCTTCCAATCTCACAGATTCTTGAACTCAATAGATCGAAATCTGAAATGCCATTGGTATGTTGTGACAAAGAAGGATAGTTGAACTGTTACGACTGTACAACGTATTCTCAAAGTAAACATCATTTCCACAAACTAGATACATTGACGCAGTTTATTTACACATATTTCGTACTTTTTTAATTTTATTAGTAAGGATCATTATACTAGATATCCTAGATGACTTGAAAAGTTGACGATTTGCACTTTTGAAGTCTGCGTTCTATTTTACCATAATAAATACATTTTATCTCTGTTCATATATTGCCTCCACTTCTTTGGATTTCCTTTATCTCAAAGATGGAATAAAAATTCTGAAAACAGTATTTTTCATGAAATATGCTATACGTACTCAATGGTCATCTCAATTTGGTTGATCCCGATGTGCTGCTGAATTGATTAAGCGATTTCAAGTGTACCCATTATAAGAACAGTGCTCTACAAGTTTGTTGCTTTATAGTTATATATAATATCGGGTGTTGACTACCATAGGAAAGAGTACAAGCAAGTCCACTCCAAGCTGAGATATAACGCATGAATCGCAGACCCAAGAGTAACAGAAAGTGTTCCTGGTTTAGCCAAATGTAATCTCAAGAATCTACGGAGCAATATATACATACTGAACGGAAAGCACAAATACAATCAAAAGGAATTTACAATCTCAGCAAAAGTATAAAGTGATTACGACGGGATTTTATTTACAATCGATGACATCTCATTACATAATTAAGCTATTTTAAGCAACATTTACGACACAAGCAAAGCCATTTTCTGATGCCATTATGCATCATGTGTGGCAGAGATCAACTAGAATAAATCCCAAAATCCATTGAGATTGCACTTGGTCTATTGGTAATGGATAATAATAACTCTCTTCGCCTGGATATTGGCTAAAGCTATGACTAGGTTTGTGATCAAGGTATATAAGAACGTTATCAACCCACAGCTGTAATATATCGTAAGTACAAAAAAGCGAAATTGATTCAGACTGCACCGTAGTAAGAAACATGTTTCTGTTCTTGTCACGACTACCGAAATCAACATTTATCTTTTTGCATATTTTAATCAATGTTTTAGTATTTGGTAATGGCTGATGAAGCATTGCTTCTTATTTTGTATTTTACCATCACTTGATGAAAGCTACGAAAGTTTTAGCCAGGTTCTAAGAACAAAATGCACAAGATGGGTACCGTTTTCTGCAACTCATAGGTTTCCATTCTGTACCTTTGGCATTGTCATGCGGGGGAGAAGCGCGGAGTAGGATACAACTAAAGGTACATGAAGAAAGGTAGAACATAACTTGCAGCAATAGGTACCGTTATTCACGAACCGGGAGTAAAAAGCATAGTCCAGGATATAATCTCAAGTCCCATATATAGATTTTAGTAACTAAGTCCAGACTCAAAAGTTTAGTCCCAGACTACGATTTAAGCCCGGTGCTTGAGTGAGGCTCCAGGTGCCTTGAGCTCTTCGAGTATATGAACACACTTTTCAACTATTTATTCTTACTTTGCGTACGTGTCATTTGTATTTGTTGGATTAATTTTTTGTGCTGACTTTTTCCGAGTGGGTATAATGGTTCCGCACTTTTTGCAATCTGGCAAGAATATTCTGATTCAGTTAAGATTTCTAAGGAAGCAACAATATAAACCAAGCATCTTTAAGGTCATATTGGAGCAATCGTATACGTATTTAGTCTCTCTGTTGTAATTTCAAGGAGTTCGTATGCCATGGTTCGTACCCCATGAATAACCGTATGCTGCATCACAATTGTAAACATTGCAAAAAATGTAATTCCACACTGAAAAAATGTTATTCCTATTAGACGAATTAGAATTTCTCATATCAAGGATTACATTTCTTATTTAATGTGGCACGATAGTATTTGTCAACGCAGTAAGCAACACCTTTTTAAGCTCAATATGAGTGCTGCCATTGCTTTCCCCAGACTAAGTCTTATTTTAAGAAAGTTGATATTTGAAACAAGACAAATCCTTGCGTGTCTAGAACATAATTGTTAGTGCAAAATGTCCTGCAGGAAACCGCCAAAGGCATTTAGGAATAAATGCACCTCAGAGGAGGATGAAAACATCAACTGAGTTCCTCAATGCTATTTAGCATTCAATCAAACAGTATTCAAGAAAGCAAATAGCTTTATTCGAGGTTTGTTTATACAAATAATGTTGTTTGTTTATCGCATCATATACAATGCCGCCAGCAACGAGACGTTGCACCTAACATAGTCCAACGTAAGCTAAGCACGACTTATTGGTTGGCACTTCACGCCATCAAATTACATCCAAGATGAATGAAATCTTATTACATCGACTTCTTGTTTTTATTGTATCAGTCAATATTCTCGTTTCTGTCGTTCAGACAGAAGAACAATGTGTGACCAAACATGAGAACAAGGACATCTACGCAAGGATCTACAAGGGTTTTAATCTGGGCAGCATGCCATCGTATGCTGAAGCATCGACGAGAAACTTGTTCAGTTGTCGTGACATATGTGTGAAGAATCCAGAATGTCAAGCACTTTGCTTCATTGAGCCTGCACAAGGATCCATCAATTGCTTACTGTACAGTACTTCCGATGTGAAGAGATTCTTGATAAGAGAACCTTCTTCCTCTGTGATTACTATACAGCCGGTAAGAGATTTCTCCTATATTCAGGAGATACTCCGTCCTTAATTCAATAATATGAAATTTTCGTAGCTTATTGATAGGTCGGTCGGTATCTATACTAAATTTATTTCTCTGCTGCATAATACTTATAAACTGTTCAGCCCAGAGTAAAATATTGTATCACATCTATTTGAAAACAAGAATACAGATACGATGAAGGCATGCAGTTGACCTGCTGTCGATAACACAACTTAGAAGCGACGTTCGCATCAAATGTGCAAGCGAAACACTGTGAAAATAACATTCCACAAAGCAAAATTTCATAGTTCTGCTGTATAGATTGGATTGAGGTGCTTGAAAATGTCAATGACTATATTCTTTGCAATGATATTTTTGTTACGGTGTACTGTATAGAGATCGCACAATCTCTCCAGAGAAGAAGTCAGGCAAGGATCTTGATATTCTGAGTCATGACTGATCAACCACATATCGTATAATATGAAGTCTTGTTGACGTACGTTTGTATTTATATCCACTCCAATATATTTTGCCATTTTCGTTTTAGAAGCGCTGCGAATACAGCTCAGAAGGTACAGTGAGTTGATATTTGAGTAGATGGTTCTCCACAGCCCTCTATTTGCTCTAGAGGTTGGACATCTGCAATCATTTTAGATGCTTTCCATATGAGATTAATATGTGAATCAAATACAGTGGGCGAGCCTACGAAAAGTTCTAATTGAATAGATTGGCAAGATCAAAAGATGTTCCAAATCTTGCAAATTAAAGTCTCTGATCGCAACCCATTTCTATACCTTACTAAGTTACTACACCGTTACTTTGTCATACTGTATGTTGTGCTGTCTGGAACTGTTTAATGCGATGCCGAAAAATAAAAATAAAATGATTGTTTCTGTAGTTGAAACCCAGATAATTTCCAGTTGACATTATATGTTGTCGCAGAGGTTTGAGTCATCTAAAAGTACAATGAAACACTGAAAAAATATTTTCTAGACAAGAATTGTTTTCTTGTTTCAAGGATTAATTTTCTTAAAATTAGACTTGGTCGGTGGAAGTACAATAGCAGTATTCATTGTTGGCTTAGTAATTTATTGCTTAGAGCGTGGACAAGTATTTATTTACTAGATTTAAGAATAATATTCCTTGAAATGAGAAGTTTTGTTCTTAAAATGGAAACACTAATTTTGCATTGTATGCCTTGCCGAACATGTCAAAGGGAGTTCACTTTGAGGATTAGAAAAGAAGATACATTGAGTGTCAAATTGTCCTTGTCCTGAGGGACACATTTTAGCCCTGTAGAGTTGTTTACTATTATTATTATTATT
>OFHS01000547.1:5616-40163 GCA_900245855.1 Calvadosia cruxmelitensis
TTTTGGCAACATTTTTCATCCAATTAACAATTCGCCCTCCAGCTCATGCTCACCACATAGGTTCATCCATAGTACTTACAAATGCTCTTCAAGATGAAGAGAAATAGAGTCAGGAACAGGTTGGCTGTTTATGCCCTACCCACCCTTGGAGATTCAGCAGTGCAGCATTTTTAATATCAATCTACCCTGAAAGGTTTATCCCTGGAGCTCAGCAGCCTTTTGTCAGTGAGAGCAGCATGTGAATCTATATTACGTCGATGGATTTATCCTCTGGAATTACAACATTTTGAAGGGTATCTGCTTTCTTTAAATAAACGTGTAGGAAGTTAGCAACTGTGAAGTATAAGGTGCAATTTTGAGTTGATACTGAAGCAGTTTGTTCTTCGGAGTCTTCAAGTTACAGTAAATTGGTAATAATGAGTTGTGATGGAACTCATAACAATGATTTGAATTTCGCTTTGAGTCACCACTTTTTAAATTTTATATATGAAAAGTAATTTGTAATTTGTAATTATAATTACTTTTAAATTTGAGTAATTTGTAACGGTAATCAATTACTTTGTGTTGGCAGTAACTGTAATAGTAATCAATTACTACCTGAGTTGAGTAATTGTAATTGTAATTGATTACTCAAATGGGAGTAATTTTACAGTTCTGCCGCTAACACAGGTTTGACTGTAGTAGTCATTCAAATCAAGTGACCGATGGACGCTGATCTATGATATAACATCTGTTTATGTCGTTGGAGGGATCCATTCAAATGTTTCTGACGTCATCTTTCTTCTTTCACAATTTGCAATTGATATTTGTCAATAACAGTATGACATTGACCTGACATTGTTTTGTTTCTGTTTTAATCCATTCTGGGATTGTGTTTGCTTTCAGGAACATTCACTTGAAAAGCAGAGTTCAAGATTTAGAAAATGCAAAAGACAGCATGCGGCAAAGACTTCAGCAGCGAATAGAAGTAATTTAGTGTAGTATCAATCTTATCAGAAACCTTCCAGTTTTAGATTGAGTAGCCCATCAATTATGATAACAAATTTGATTTCTTTCAATGATGAATAATCGAGAACATGCGATTCAACCTTTTTAAATACGGTTCACTCCAGCAACTCAAACCAGCTTGGAATACAATGATCGTAAACAGTTACCAACGAAGATATGTTTCACAGAATTCCGAGAATAAATATTAAATAGAAATTACACAGTATACACGGCACAATAAATGGATTATAAAACTTTATCTAATTGCATACCTAGATTTAAAACTTTCTATAAATGTTTGCACAAATAGACACTGTACGATATCTAGGTTAAGGCGTTGATCAAAGAACAAGCAACTGTTAAACTCATCCCCATAGATAAGTTGTTTGGCAGTGGTGCTTGGTTTGGTGAGAGCTGCTTACTTGCAAATGGCTGCAGAGAGGGGAGTTATTTAATTGCCAATAGCCCTAGCTGCGATGGAAACCTGTCACCATAACCAAGCACCAGTCACACTGCTAAGTCAGTGGAAATCCTAGAGATGCTTACAATGTCAATGTTAGGAGAGGCTGGGTGGGTGATTCATTGCATCCTGGCTGTTTCGCGTCGTGCGAGGCATAGCAATTGAGCTGTTGCAGCAACTGTTGCTAAGTTCTTCTATGAAAGCGTGACTGGCAAGTTAGCAAGCAATAGCAAGAATGACGAACCACTGCTAACCTCGTTCTTACTATAGACACTGTGTACCTGATTCTGAGACTCGAGCACAGTTCACAATATATGTTAGACTACTCATTGCCTAGCTAAGAGGCTAGCCTCGATACTACCCCTGCTGCCTGCAGGCTATGGTTAGAGTTTAACCTTACCTAAATTCGATTTAGCAAGATTTAGATGATGTAGGATATATAATTATGACAGATATGATGAAGGGTAGCCAGCCTGTCCAAAGGCTAAAAGAGTTAGAATTGCAAGAGAATGAAGTTACGAAATACAAGACATTTGTAACAACTGACGGAGGGGGCTGATTGGCGGTCTGAGTGCTGATGTAAATGTTTGATGAGACCGCCACAACACGATCATCAGTGGATAATTTCTCTGCAACCATTTTTATTTATGGTTTTATCTATCGGCTATATATTAATGTACAGTGAAACCTGTCTATAGCGGTCACCTTTGGGAACAGAGTAAAATGATCTTTATAGACAGATGGCCTTTCTGTCCAGGTTGATTTCTATAGAAAGTGTCATGTTTTGGTTTTGAAGAGTGGCCTTTATTCATAGGTGACTGCGCTATAGAGGTGGCCGCTAATACAGGTTTGACTGTAATTGGGTTTGTTCAATAAGCATTTTGCATAATTAAAAAAAAGATTATATGAGATATGGTCAGAGCAGACGTTTTCATTTGTTTTTGTAGAAAGTCACTTGTTTTGTTGTTGGATATTCGCAAGTAGATACGAGTTTATAAAAGATTTGTCCACACACAATCTATACAGGTTCTTGCAGACCAGCTGAAATGTTTGAAAGTAGAAAGTCAGGAGAAAGATCGCCACCGAGGAAGAGGAATAGGTTTGTACACCATGGTTAAAAGAAAATAATTTATGCAATATTTCTTAGCATTGTTCGCACAGAAAATGTTGTAATATTCAAACTTAAAACCTTTGCCACACACCCACTAAAACAAGTGTAGAAATCGGTCTCGATAGCTAATCTCTGTTCCATGTAGTCTCATATTGATTTGTTCTTATAATTCAATATTTGGTAACAGTGATATTGACCTTAGATAATTGTATAAGTAATGCCCCGTGAGAACCTTAGGTTAGAATCAATTTGGGCGTCAACACGGCAGCATCGATCTAGCGCCAACACGATGTCTCCAAGATGTTGTTTGAGGTGTGTTGTAACAGGTTCTCCGGGAGCTTTTCTCTCTCGTGATTGTTTTCTATAGTTAAGTAGATTTAGAGTATTTTGGTTTGGTTTTAGTGCAGACAATAAGTCAATAAGTTAGCCACACTTTATACAACATTTAGTTCTTCTTGAGTCTTTTCTTTGTCTTGGAGTGTTCCACGTAGGTTTTAGTACAGTCCGGCTTGCAATTAGCATTTCATAGATAAAGTAGTTTAAATTCAACGCAGGTATCTATCGTTAAGGATCCAGCAGGTGTGAACTGTGAGTTGCGACTGGCACATGTATGACTCACTCTCGCTTCCTGCTTATTGGCGAGCAACAGTGTTTACAAGTATTGTTCATCCAGAACAATGGCTCAGAAAATGACGAATCAGTGCCGAGCTTTGCTATTGAAATTGTGCTTGCAGAGCAACTAAAATCATAAGTTGCACTCATGGAGACTGACTCATCGTGATTTTCTAATGGCCATTTGCTCTTTATTTGCGATAGTGTGGTCTGGGCTTAAGTCTTTCTGATTGAACAAGAACAAATTCTGGTGGTGTCACACACCTCTATCTGCTGCAATACACGAGAGGCTGTCTACTGGTTGCACGTTCATTGGGATATACCACTGCTTGCATTTTCAGGACAGAGAAACCAGTCTGGCAACAAGAGACATTTGGCTCTGATTCCTTTCCCACAAGACCATTTGAAGAGATAACTTTTGAGCTTTGACGAATTGGACATTATATGGCGGGAACAGATTGTGTTTATTGATATTCCTCTCATTTATACGGACACCCTTGCTTGTTTGAATAATCTTCTACTGTGTTTCACAGGTAGTGATTCCTCTGATGAAATGGAAAATATTCAACGACAGCTGTTTCTCAGAGAGAGGGTATGAATAATGGCAGTTCACTTTAAACTGTCTGAGTTCTCACACTAGTCTTCATCGATTTCACCTCTCTATACTACCAGACCTGTCTTAGGCTACCTTTCAAGGAATGATGAATGAGGATTACTTAATATGGTTAAATTTGTAGGAATTTCTTAGGGACTACAGTTAAACCTGTCTATAACGGTCACCTCCGGGACCTGAGAAAAATGACCTTTATAGAGAGGTGGCCTTTCTGTCCAGGTTGATTTCTATAGAAAGTGTCATTTTGGGGTTAAGTAGAGTGACCTTTGTACACAGGTGGCTGCTCTATAGAGGTGGCCGCTAATACAGGTTTGACTGTATGTTTTATGAGTTATGACAGGTTGGCACAGATTGGCTTGACTAGTTCAGCTAATTTTAACAAGCTTATGATTTGTGAGAAGGTTTTTGCCCCACTTGACATGAAAATTGCCCAGAAGAATAATGCTATATTGAAAATTGAATTTCTAGTAACAATGTTGTTAATTATTTTAATGATGCTTTGTTTTATGTTTGTTACCAGGCTCTTATTGTTGCCCAAAGTGAATTAAAGAAACAACAAGCGTACTTTTCTGGTTTTTTGAATGGCCTAAGAAGGGACTTCAAGTAGGTCACACAATATCATATTATATTAAGAATAGTTAGAGGCACATAGGATCAATGTGTGGACAAGTGATGACAGCAGGCAGATCTATCCAGTAACAGCCTGTCGTCAGTGTCTACCTGTCTTCAGTGGCCACCTGTCTTCAGTGGCCACCTGTCTTAAGCGATCACCTGGTATAACTCATGCCGTCTCATGGCAAACTGTAAACTTAGAATTGACTGAATGTGGTTTGATGTTTGCAGGGTGATGATGGAAAAATCCCACATCAAAGAATCAGCTTATGCGTTTCCTCAGAGATCATTTGCTACTATGCTAAATGACATGTTGGTCGCTGTAAGAACAGGTGATCCTGAAGTCTATACTGTTTACCAGGTTTGGGTCAGTTACTTTTGAAATAACTACTTACAGTTACATTATATAGAAAGTAGCTAGTTACTTTAGAAAGTTATTCATCCCAAAGTAACTATCTAAAGTTACTACTCACTTGTAAATTTACTAGAAAAGTTACTTTTTAAGTATCTAGTTGCTTTTGTAACTACCTTACATCCTTGGCTTTTACTCACCATTTTCTGAGTATTACATTGCAACATGGCTAATAACACAGATTTTCAGTCAAAATCATGAACATAAGCAAGTAGTGATATTAAGCGGATACGAATAGTTGATTCTGATGGAGCCTTACTCTCAGATTGAAGAAATGATACTTATTGGGTCGTGACATTAACCAAGGTGATATTTCCGGGGTTACACTGTATATCCATTTGGCAATATTTACTATGAAAGTTTCTCTATGTATCATATCAGCTGTGTGAAACAAAGCCATAAGGCTTCATGTTGATGATGATGATGATGATGATGATGATGATGATGATGGTAATGCCTTGAATTTAAATGTGTGATTACATTTTGATGTGATTTAGGCGAAGTGTCATCTTTTCGTTCTAAGTTGGCATCACATTACCATGGCAGCACCAACGTAAGTTGTATGTTTTTAAACTTTTTTCATTGATGTAAGATTGAAGTTACAGTGTTATATGTCACAACTACTGAACTACTGTATAGTTCATTAGATCATTAATGATAAAAATCATCGTCATTTCGGTCATAATTTATATTGTATCATGGACGTACTTGCTCCTTTTATTTAAAACGTAAAATTACAATGAAATTTCAAATATTATGGATCTACAATACAACAAAACCGCTGTCATGTTCTGCTTAAAAATTTAAATACTGAACATTACAGTATTACCTAAGATAAATTAATATGTGATCTTAACGATTAAAAGAATTATTGCAAGTATTCTCCAGCTGTGAGTTTGCCAAGACTGCTGTTGGCATTGCCCCTTCTGTATTGCGATGCTTAATATTTGGATAAGGTAAGCCCTTCACCTTGCTTGCCCTGTGGCGCCGATTACTTTTTTCCGAACATTATGGATGAATTCTTTTGCTTCATCATCGAAAGGCATTTCAAATGCATTTTTATGTTTTGCCAAAATGTTTCATTTCCAACTTGTTTTGTTTGAATCATATTTGTCATGGAAATTTCTGTAGCTGAAAGCAAAGATCTGTAAGACAATCTCTGCCTTTTCTCTGGTGCTTTTCTG
Source organism: Calvadosia cruxmelitensis (assembly GCA_900245855.1). Taxonomy (NCBI): domain Eukaryota; kingdom Metazoa; phylum Cnidaria; class Staurozoa; order Stauromedusae; family Kishinouyeidae; genus Calvadosia; species Calvadosia cruxmelitensis. The sequence goes on from OFHS01000547.1 coordinate 11,608, forward strand.
TCTGCCTTCATTCTGCCATGCTCTGCTTGATCATAGCATTGAAGTTTTTTTGATGTATTGATATATCTAGTGGAGAACGCCATAATTGAACGTTCTATGTAGTTCAAATTATAATCAGGTGTCTCACATTCTTAGACTACACTGCAAGAATATAGAGTTTTATTATGTAGAAGCTAAATTTCTCATTTCAAAGATTATAATCTTATACCTAGTACAAGAATACTTTACCATACTGTAAGCCACAGAGTACAAAGCCAAATCTGAAGATTGCCAAAGTTCTTACCAAAACCAAATCCTATTTTATGAATGATTTCAAATGTAACTATGTAAGTATATATGTCACTTTATTTAACGAGGGTAGCCAATGGCTTGTCTCCCTTGGGACCCTCGAAATTTAAAACCACGGAAGACATAACAAATATATGTGTCGGTTGGGCAGGAGTCGAACTCGATACGTCTGACTAGCAGCCGCACATTCTAGCCGCTAGACCATACCGACACACAAGTTTAGTAATGATACTTGAAACTAGACAAAAACTTCTTATCCCAAACATATTTATTCAATGTATGTGCATCTCGCAGAAACCTTTAATAATCAACCTGTAGACTTATGTTTATTTAATTAATAAAGGTTAAATGCATTTGTTGTATAATTTATGTAGAATTACAAATGTATGAGATAGCCTCCATTCCATGTCTGTCTTTTTATGATTTTCGTGTAATGTAAGTGCGTAGTGATGTTTACATAGAGATGTTACTACCATCGTCATAACTTGTTGTGTCTTTGTCTGACATTATGTGTGTATGCATATAATATTATGTTTATTTCACAAAAATATTGACAGACAAATAAAGGGTACCATGACTTCCGCTTACATACAGCCACTTGTATCCTTTAAAGGATAACATACAGTGGAATCCGCTTAATTCGAAGTGTCAAGGGACCGTAAAACATCATTCGAATTATACGAACTTCGAATTAGGAATAATAGGAAAACATTTGTCTTCCAATGAACAATCGACAGAAAACAAATGCGCGAGATCAAGGGACCGAGATCGTACTTCGAAATAGATGAAAATTCGGATTACATGTCTTCGAATTAGGCAGATTCCACTGTATAGTTGAAGGCATTCTCGTGTTTTAATGTCTCTTAATTTTAATATTGTTGAGAACATAACATCATTGTTTACTGTTTAAGGATCCTTCCCTTGGCCCTGTCAAACGACTTCCAAGTGCCAGATCAATGATATCTCGATTGCAGAAGGATGAAGCCAAGCCCATTGGCGAAACCGAGTGAGAGTCCATGATGCTATTCCATTTCCTTACAGTTGCCAATGCGTCTTATTAGTCAAAGTTCTTTCCATAAAATTGCTTATACAGTATACAGTCAAACCTGTATTACCGGCCACCCCTATAGAGCAGCAACCTGTGCATAAAGGCCACTCTTCATAACTCAAAATGACACCTTATATTTATATATTTATTATTAATTATAGTCAAAGGTGTATTTTCGGTCAGCAACCACCTGTGTATAAAGGCCACTCTTTAAAACCCCAAAATGACACTTTCTATAGAAATCAACCTGGACAGAAAAGCCAGCTGTCTATAAAGGTCATTTTTCTCAAGTCCCAGAGGTGACCCCTATAAACAGGTTTCATCGTACTTAAGTATACAATATCGTGCTAAATTGAAATTTATGAGCTTTTCAATTGATCTACCACTCGATGGATAGCACTGTCACTTAATAAACCAATCGATTAATTAGTCAGTCAATCAACCAATCAATCAATCAATCAATCAATCAATCAATCAATCAATCAATCAATTTATTTTAGCGTTAAGGACTGAACTTGCTTTTAAATTTTGTTTATTGTAGCATTTGTAGTTTGTCTATTTAAATATAATTATTGTCATCCAAAAATCAATCGATCAATCAATCAAACAATCAGTTCATCAACCCATCGAGCAAGCAATTAGTCAATGAATCAATGAATCAACCAACCAACCCGCTAATCAATTGTTCAATCAATACAACAAGCAATCAATCATTCAATCAATCAATCAATCAATGTGTTCATCGATTGCTCAATAATTATTATACGTTTTAACAGTTTTATAGTACTGTAATCAGTCTATCAACGAAGTCATTAACACCCATTTCATAGTCACATCAGCGAATGCAGTTTGTCAGCGAGAGCCCTCTTTAAAACGAATGCAGTTGTTGCCAACTTGTCAATGAGTCCCCTGTGAAGGCTGATATGGTACAGTGAAATCTGTCTATAATGGTCACCTTTAGAACCCGAGGAAAATGACATTTATAGACAGGTGACCTTTCTATCCAGGTTGATTGCTATACAAAGTGTCATGGTGGGGTTATGAAAAGTGGCCTTTATACGCAGGTGGCTGCTTTATAGAGGTGGTCGCTAATACAAGTTTGATTGTAATAGCTTTTGATCTTTGATCTTTTGTCTTGTCAGACTTTCTCAGATACCGATTGACCCTGCTATGACGCATTGGCGGGACGGAGAAGGTGCAAGATCTAGCAACAGTTTGAAAGATCTTTTGCAAAAGGGTGCGGAGAAAATCACTGTAAATCTTCAACTTGTTTGGAAATGTAATAGAATGAAAAATTAATTAATCTATAAATATATCAATAATTATGACTTGTAAAATATGTGTAACTAATGTACTTTGTTTTGAAAAGATAGAAATTTGCTGATATAACCATGTAAATAAGTCATTGATTAACTTAATAGATGAATAAATAAATACAAACTCTGAATGGTTGAAATAAATATATAAAGTGGAGTAAATCAAGAAACGTGTTGCGTATACGTTACGTTATACTTTACAGTATAAATACGTCAGTACGAATACGTTAACATTTTAGATGCAGCTGTACTGTACTACAATTACAATAGCTCAAAGGAGACGTTTCCGAGTACAGATTTTCTACGTTAAGGCTAGACTCCCGGGCACGCAATTTCCATGGTCCATTTTTGAAAGTGATGCTACATTTTAAATCTGTATCTTGATTGTGTTATCGCTTTTACCGTTATTCTGATTTCTTTTGCAGCTGGCGAAGAAGAACGAAAAAACCCAATAATAGTCGACAGTGACACAGGCAAAATTGATTTCAACTTGGCTCTAGAACAATTCCCTCAGCTCAGTTTTACCGAAGTAAGAATCTTGTTTTGATATGTCTACTTATGAGCTATGTTGCAAATTTACAACAGCAATTTTGTGTCGCAAATCTGCCAAATTTAGACATTTCCAACTGCAAATATGAATTAAATATTTTGTAATTTAAAGTATTACTTTTACTGTATTTAAAACTGTGCCATGTTGAATGATGTGTAAATGTATTGAAAGTAATTTTAAAATTGTATGTCTCTGTTCATGTGATTGTAGTTGGAATATGATGTAACAAATGTAAGACAATGTTGTATTTAGGAACATTTTGCCATTAGCTAAACTTTGAGGGATAAGTTATAATGATGTTGAATTTGATGGCACATGTATTTTTTCCAACTTGCTGCATTTTCCTTGTAGATCGAGGAAATGTTTCGGATGTTTATGATGTATGATACAAACAATGATTTACAATTAGATACACCAGAGGTAAGAATCAACGAAATGTTTACAATTCTGCAATACATTATGGCATTTAATCATATGGTTTCATGTTGATTTTTTCTAATTTAATCTTTAAAAATAGTGAATATAACAATTATTGAGGTAATTATTGATTGTGCATAATGTGTGTTTTTATTTATTTTTTTCTTTGTTTGTTTTTATTGTTTTTTTATGTGTGTTTTTGTTTGTTTTGTTTTTTTTATTAATTACCACTCGTTTGTTTGTTGGTTTATCTGTAGGACTGTTTTTTGTATTATTTTAATTACTTCTGGCCTACACCATTGCTTGAAAACATTCATAAATTGCCGTTTGTGACACTTTGAAAACTGAAAACCATTTCTTGAAGTTCGGATGTGAAAATTACTATTTCTAACTCTTTCTTACACCTCTTTTTACCGTTTTTCAGCTTCTGCGAGCCGTTCCTGAGTCACTTGGAAGAATGTTGACGGCGTCGGAAATAGTGGTAAAGCTAAAATTATTTTGTTTCCTGCAGTTCAAATTAGGTTTTGTTCTCGTGTTTCGATTGATTGCAATGTAGCGTCAACTCCAATTGACCACTGTCCTGGTGCATGTCGGCCTGTCGGGATATAGAAGATTCCAGTTGCATGGTTTTGAATTGAAATAGACAATTTTGACAGCTAAGAACAATTATTGAAATTGACAATCGTGGGAAAGAGTACGGATGAATGCGCTTCAAGCACAGCTAAAATTATTTCTTGGTACTTCTGAGGGCAATATTGTATTCTGAAGTGCGCTGGGAAGGAGCTCAGTCAAATCACCAAGCGCAGTCTCAATGCATTTGCGATTCATGCTAAGTCATGCTAGTCTGCCACACGTGTTGGCACGAGAAAATAGCTTTGTTTAAAGCGCATTTGACCATACTCTTTCCTATGATGGTCAATTTCAAGGACTGTTCTTAGCTGTCAAAATTGTCCATTTCAGCTCCAAGTGTAGTCGCTTGAGAATTGTTTATTTTTATTTTTTACAGGAAGCAATGAAAGAAACTGATCTTGATCATTCAGGCACGATCGATTTCTACGAATTTCTCAACGTATTACTTCTGTTTAAGAAAAAGCAAGGTATTGCAAAATTGTTACAATCATTTGAAGCAATTAATTTCGATTACATGATGATGCAAGCAATTGAACATACTGGAAAATAAACTACAACAAATAAATGAAAATTGATACTTTATAAAACTTGTCTAAAATAATCTATACGAATTACTTTATAAAATAATCTGAAGGTGAACCTAAATATTACCTAGAATTACTATTTTAAAAGTCCTATTTACAAATTGAAAATGTCTTCCAGCTGTTATACACAGGGTAGTGTTCCGAGAACACTGATAGCATTTTCCCTTTAAAACGTGATGCCAAGTCTCTGTTTAAAATATGCCTTTGCTTTAATGTCACCTGACGTTTTGATTAAAATCTTCCCTGTTTCTTTAAAAAAATTCCTGGACCTGCTTCCCCGTCGCACCAAGGGTTTCTACACCTATGGGTTGAATGATGAAATCTTGTTCTAGCGAGCTATATTTGCTAATCTTGTTCTCTACAGTGCTGTTCCTGCGGTGAAGCAATTAATTACAATCCCTGGCGTTCGTAAAAGGGGCTGGTTTCAATTACAATTTAAATTAATGCTCGTTTTTCAATTCAGAGCAGGAAAACTCAGCATCTTGAGAACATGTTGCTTGACCTATCGCTTACATGAGCTCAAAATAGACATCTGTCAAAAATTCGGTTCAACTAATCGATTTGACGTTTTTTGTGCCGAACGTAGGAATATCGATTACATAAATCTCAATTGGAAATTGCAAAGTAAGATAATGCTGATTTGAAAAATTATTAACACTTTGAATGTATAATTACCAAAGATGTCTGATAAAGACTACTGATTGTGAGCATTAGATGTCGTTAGTATTAATTGACATTACAAACGAGTTATTTTGTGATGTGGGGAAGGGGAAGCAGTACAAGAGGCCGTGAGCTGTGGAACGAGCTAGAACTAATGGTCCTGAAATCTAGAATCGATGTGCACCAACGCTCCTTCATTCCCCGCGGTGTCCGACTGTTTAATCTCGAACAATGACAATTTTTAGCTTCGTATGATGTCCAATATATAGTAGCTTCTGTTTTTAACCAGTGTAATTTTCAATCCGTAGGCCTATTTTAACCTATATTTATTTTAATCCTGACTAGTTTTATGATCTGTTGGTATACTATTCGATTGTATATGCGTGATATGGATAATAAAGATTGATTGATTGATTGATTGATTGATTGATTGATTGATTGATTGATTGATTATTTGATTAATTGTTTGATTTATTTATTTATTTATTGATTGATTGATTGAAGGATTGATTGATTGATTGATTGATTGATTAATTATTTGATTGATTGATTGATTGATTGATTGATTGATTGATTGATTGATTGATTGATTGATTGATATGTGTGCTTTGTGTTAATTCGCTCCAATTATCTTGTATTTTCTGGCATGAGAAGCAGGCGAACATTTATTTTGAAATTTGCCTGAATATTTACATGTCTGAATAACAGATATACCGTATCATTAAATTAAAATCCAATCATGCAGTCAGTCAAAAGAAAAGAAAACAGGAGTTCAAATAACATCGCATTAAAAGATATGTAACGTTTGAGGTATATAACTTGGAATCGTTACGACAAAGGCAGACAAGAAGCAGAGACGAAACAGTGATGAAACGTTATGCAACTTGCTGTATACTTGGAATAATAATAACGAATAATAATAAGGTTAACTGCAGGGGCTGACTTTACATCGGAGTGGTTATGATTGACAAGCGGAAGTAACTACAATAGAGAGAGGACTGGGAACTAATTTATATTACATGAAATTGAGGCTAATAATAAGGCGAGGCTATAGGAATAAATCATTGTTAATATTGTAACTATGGTGATTGCTACAGATAAACCAAGTGTACTTACTGTAAATTTTTTAATAGTACGTTTAGTAGTAATTATTGTAAATCGTTCTATAGTACTTTTATAGTTCTCAATTGTATAGAAATTAATAAAAATGTATTTGACATTTTTACCGGAATTATTTTTGTAAGTTAGTAAAATAAAGAATAGGTAAGACTCGATTCTTGATCTATTGAAATGCTCAATGTTGTCCAGGCTTTTGGAAATGTACATACTCTTGCCTTGTGGCATCATCCATAAAATACAGTAATTATTTGTCCGAATAATTGTCGTCATTTTTTAAAGAGGTAATGTGGGATGACTAAAATTTCTTATTGCTGGTAATTTGGAGTTGTAGATTGCTGTATTCCCACTTCTGAGGTTGTTTTTTTCTTCTTTTGCGTTCAATAGCAACGTCTCCGCTATTTCTGAAAGATTCCTTTCCTGCGATGACTGAGCGCCGATCCAAAGTTTGCTCCTTGCAATGAAGCACAATGGCTAATCCACACAAATTTATATTACCCTGGAAGCTACGATCGCCACTGTTCTAAAAAGCCTGGAATACTCACTATGAAATTATCTTGTAATTTAACATACATTTTTAATTTGCGCGCGACGTTTGCTCATATAGACTTGGAGTCTTGGGAAGCAAGGAAAGGCTCTATAACATGAAAATTCTCCTCGATATCCGAGTTTCTTGCCCTTAGATTACTAAATCACTGTCTTATCGCTACTTTCTGTATGGATGCTTTGGTATCGTTAAAATTCCATGCACAAATTTACATTTGTTCTCCTTGCTTCGCCCCCGACAAATGAATACCGGCGAATCTTCGCGTCTGTTTTGTCTGCCATCTGTTATTAGTTCTGTTATGATTAACCAGGATCAGACTGGAGAACACGGAGAATTATGCTTGATCAACATTGAACAAACAAGGATTTAAGAGATCCAGGTGTGAAATCTAAACCAGGTTGCTTTTCAAACGCATGAAAGCGCTTCGTTTTGGAAATGCTTCCCGCCCGCGCTGTCTCCAGAGACCTGTTCCTGGTTTCTCTTTCGTCATGAGACGTGGTTTTGGTGGCAAGTTTTCTTCGTTCAGTCCATATCGCAAGACAAGTGTTTCACCAAATGAAAAGTTCAGGTTTAAGAATGAGAAGAATCGGCAGGTGTGTGCTAAATCAGTTTCTATTGCAATGTACTAACCGAGTCTTAATCCTTTCCAGTTCAAAAACATGCTTCGTCGGAGAGATGTTTTGAAGCTGGATGGGACATTTTAAAGTTTAAAATACTTCAGGTATCTATAAGGTAGCGAGATGGAACTGAGACTACTGAATACTGGAATGCTGAATCGCAAATGTTTGCAAAGGAGCAAGAAATAAGCGACAGTTGCTCTAAAACACTTGCGACAGGAGAATCTCTGTTTTGAATATCATCGCTCGAGATACATAGAAGGAGGAGCGAGCTGCTGCTTATTTACCATGACAAATGTACGCACAGCATTTGGTCTTTTGTGTTGAGCTTAGAAGTGATGAAGCGAGGAACATAGCAATCGCGCACTACCAAACAACATATGAACAGAGAAGAGGACTGAGAGGACAAATTACGTGGCCGGGGCTCAGCGACCAAGTGGAAAATCCCAGGAAATGCGACTATAGTAACACCGCCACAACTCCAATATCAAACAAGGTCGGAGCAGTCGGAGTGGCTTAACCAATGCTAGAATTCTACCCGCGCGATGCTTACAAGAATGAGCGGGCTAAGATGTCGGCGAAACCGCACTGTGAGTAACAAGACCTTCGATATTCAACTTTGCAATCACCTTAAACTTGACTTCACGTTAAACTAAACTTTATAACTGTCGTTCACTGATTTAGAATGATGTGCAAGACCATCGGAATATTCTAGAAATAAAATATCTTCGCAATGAGTGAGAAAACAGTAACAAAATACGAAGTTTGCTTGGATAAATGATTGCGAATAATTATATGAGCTAGGTAATTATAATTCATGTCGATTATTTTATTACATAAATAATTACAAAAATTAGTAGATTTACTTGGTGTTTAAGATGCATAAAATGCCAATTTACAGTAGAAACAGTAACAACTAACCCCCGTAGCGATTGAGCTTTGGGTCGTCTGTAGCAACGCGATATTTGACATCTAGTCAGTGGATGCTGTCATCAAATATTTGTGCTCCCAACAAATGATATTCTGCTTTTGATCAACTCTTTTTCTGTACCAGACTCAGTGTACAATCAGAGTTTTTCTGCCGGTGTCTGATCTGACAATGATTTGAAAAGGTGGGAAATTCTGAATTAAATGCAAATGACCCGCACCTGTTTAATGCGGCTGCGGGCTTATTATTGTCCGCTGCGGTCGTTGCGGTTTGCCGTCAGTTCTGCGCATGGTCCAATGAGTTTTGTCAACAGAAACACGAGACGTGGTCCGTGGTCCGTAACAGTGCCGCACTTGCCAACGTTGCGGCTGAGTCAATTACTTCACCACACACTTTGTGCCTAATCGTCTTTCCTTGCGAGCACTACACTACAAGATTTTACCAAGCAATGGCTTACCATTCTTATGGCAAGCCAAACTGCTCATGAAGGGATGATTTTATGATCTCAAGTGGATATTATGGAGTTTTATATTTGCGCTGAGAAGCTTTACAAGTGAAATTGTCTCTTGAAATGTCGGTTTCGGACAAGAAATCAACGAAGGCGAAGCGCGATGCAATCGTCAGTGGACCACAAATAGTTGTCGAAGCAAACGCCGAAAACTCACTGGAAATAAGAGCTCTCAAGGTCAGCTTATCGTTCAATAGCAGGTTTTGTTTGTGCACCTTTTGCCTGCTCTTTACGAGAACTAGTTCTGTGTTCGCAAATCTGACTCCGTGGCGTTTTGAAACACTCTCAAACGGCGCTTCTTTGAAAACGAAAACGAAAGGGTTTTGTTGTTTTTCTTTAAGCTTATTGTTGTGGCTTCTGATTACAATTTGCGTTTCAGCAGGACTTTCGCGCCCTTTTAATTGTAACTGTAATTTCATTTCCATTTCTAGTATGTGCATTTCAAAGTAACTTGTTTCTGGTTGTAGTTATAAATGGTAGCTCAGCTTGCTATTTTGAGTTGCCTTTCCTGTTTTGATGCGCTCAATTCAATTCCAATTGCCATCCTCAGATGAATTCCGTTTAATCCTTGGCAGATTTGATAAGATTAGTGCTCAACTTTTATCTCAAGCCGTCCACACGAGAGATAGGGCGATGCTACGTTAGCTGTTTCTGATGTATTTGTAAGATATTTGGTGTAAATTTAAAACTCGCACGACTTGCAGCCGTTCGTGATCTTATTGACACCCTACGTATTTACTTTTGCACTAATCGATTGAGTCAAGCAGGTCTAGGATGCATCTCTTGCAATTGATTTGTTGACATTAACACCTTTAAAAACAAACATGAAGCTGCAATCATCGAAGTCTCCTCTTCGACTTTCACTAATCCAGGGATAGCTCCTGAACAGCCTTAGACGTCGTTTACACGATGCCGGACGAGTCTAGTCCAGATCAAAACTAGTGCGGATCGCTCCCGTTTAGACGACGGAGGACTCGAAACAGTCCAGATCGAGTTTCTGTTTACACGACTCAATCCGGACTCGCGTTGACTTGTGTTTTGCTCCTTACTCTCCTTTTAATGCTACTGAATGCTACTTTAAGCGATGCAAACACGACGCAACCATAATTATAATTGGCGGAAAGATGCATTGCTAAGCACCGCAACTAAGTAATACATGTGTGATAAAGCAGCACAGGTAGACAGTAAGCTCGACAAAGCCAAGAACACAGATAATAACTTTTGAAGATCCATGTTCTTCGAATTTTCTTGTCGATGCGACGATTACCTTGATGAACAGCGGACTGTCCTGCTTCGTCAGCCTCAAAAAGCATCGCGAAGTAGCCTCTGTGCCAATCTAGATCAGAACTCGTCCGAACCCTGCCGTTTAGACGGCGGCATCTTTAAGATCTTTCGCATCCGCATCGGAGTAGTGCACTTTGCCAAAGTGAACTCATCAAGTCCTGATCCGAAGACGAGAACTCGTCCAGATTGCTTGTTTTCGTGTAAACGGAAGGGTTATCTGGACTGATTTTCGTTCGGAACCAAAACAGTCCGGCATCGTGTAAACGACGTCTTAGTGCAGGTGATGCTCGGTTGTTGAAATTACTGCATTCCACGAGGATGTGTTCATAAACAGGCCTGGATGGTATGAAATTTATAACAAATCGTAACACCCTGTGTGAACTAGCAGGAACTCCTGCATTTCTCCACAAATAAATAAATAACTAGTTACATCTGAGATCAATTATTATTTGTCACATAATTAACGAGTTGACAGGCAGGTGATTGTGAATTGGCCTGAGTTTTATAATGATCTACACGCTGCAATGATCATGTAGCTGAAAATATGCCTCAAATTGGAGAACAACACATTTTAAGAGAGATGTCTGTCACGGAGTCGCCTGTTTATGGTGGAAATACCCGTTCCGACTGTTCGCAAGATCCCGGCGAATTGCAAGGGACTCAGAACCCCCTCCCTCCGAGGGCTACAACTACAACAACAACAACAACAACAACAAGAGAGATTTACAATTGAGCCTGCCTAGTCGAACAAAGGTATTAAATCATAGTTTGATCCGTTTATAACTTGTTGGACCAATAATTCCTGAAGACCTGAATGTTAAAATTAGAGTCCAAAACACATTGTAATTCATCAAAACATAAACTTCATTCTATTTAAATATTGAAGCAAAAATAATACAATTTTTGCCGAGAAAGCTTTACATTTTCCTTCAGTCTACAGGCGTTTTGCTTTGTATACTGGAAAGGCTACAAGTGTCAATAGTTTCATAATCCACTGCTGCAAGAGTATATAGTTTCGAAATTATTTTGTTTTTGCATTCACGTGCAAGGCCAGTGTTTGGAAAATTTACTGACATTTCCAAATGTGACCAGATTAGGTGAATGTTATAGTCCAAATTAATGGTAGATTTAATTCGATTTTAGTTGATATTTAGTCAAATGTATAGGATTTGATTCTGTTTTTGGCAATTTGGTCCGAATGAATGCTTGGTATAACAGACTTTCTCTCATGAAGTCTGAGCACAGTGTGCACCAGTGTCCTCGTCAGAAAATACGCAGCAGATTCGATCCAACTGACCTGGTTTTTCTGTATAGATTCAAATATATACAAACGCAAGTTAATAATGTCTAAATACTAGTTACAAAATATGACGAAGATATAAAACAAATACATGATTTACCTTCGGTGAGGCGTGCAGCACCGTGGATATAACTAAAATTTCTTCTTCGTTTTACCGTTAACGATTGTGCTCCACGCTCCGGGAAGACTTAATACGACTGATTAACAATATCACAATTAAGTTTATTTACAAAAAAATATACATGTGACGTCAGAGCGCGCATGCGTAATGTAGCGTCAACACTTGGGTTGCAATAATGGCTGTAATCAACTACTTTGGACGACGTAGGAAAAAGCAGGATGCTACAAAGCAAATTGTTTGATTTTCATTCTCCATTGCAACAGTTGGTCTTCAATGGAAAATGTAGGCAACAGTCAACATATTGTTGGTGTGTTTTTTGATAATATACTCCTCTTACTGGAAGTAGTTTATACCACATTTCACTAATTGGATAATATAATTATTACGGCCATTGTTCCTTGCATTGGAGTCGTCATCTTGAAGAGCAGTGGGTGTAGCTTGGTTGACAACATTGTAATGAATACCGTGAAGAAGGGCTTACATAATCAATTGCCGTATCTACATGTCTTGCACAACACTTCAATGCACATCAACAGCAACATGAGTTCAGTCCATAGGGGGTGGATAATAAGCCGCCCCAATCTTCGAAAGAGAAGTGCTTGTTTTTGCTGAATTTAGTAAACTAGGGATGATCCAGTAATCTTATCGGTATTTGTATCGACCGATTTATCGGTGTTATTTGAAATACGGGGAATTCCCCTTATCAAAAGGTGTAAACTGCTCAATCTTTACGGGGATCGCGGGGATTACAGGGATCACGGGGACCCTGTGACAACTCTAGTTATTTTCATATCGGTCATGGACCCGATATAGTAACAGCCTATCGGCCGATAGCCGATATAGAGTTCTATATAATTCATTTAGGAAAACGATTGTGTATGCATCATTTATTCATGATATCAAGCCATTCACGTTTAGAATATGACCTCAACGAACGTTCCTAGCGAGAACGGTTGAATTTTAATTCGACGGCTAGTTTCTGAATATAGTTGGTCGCTTCAACACGGTGTCCTACGATGAAACAGTCCGGAATTTGTCTCGCATGTTGCTGTTGTTGTGTAGAATTTTCAACAAGACTGATGATGTAATAATTGTCCCAAGCCGTTGACCGTTATCTCACCGGTCAGTTTATCGAAGAGGAGATTCAATTTGGTCAGAAGAACAGTTTCAGTTCTGTCGTGAACAGTAGCGACAGAGAATCACTTGGTTTCTGACACAAAACTTGTGAGTTCCGTATTGTCTTGCCGAGATGCCTTCACTTGACTTGTTATTTCAATTTGGACGGCTCTCGGTGAGTTACGATCAAAATTTTCCTCATCAATCCCTTCTTCATTCAAGCAAATGCTCGGTTATCATGAAAACATGAAATGGGAATCTATGACTTGGTTGTTGTTTTTTCGAAAGTTACGGCTTTATATCGGTCTCGGCGGATAGTTACTTTTTATCGGTAGCCGATATATCGTCCTATCTCTATCGGCCTATCCCTATTTAGTACATGTATTTTGTGAGTAATTACTTGCATATTGATACCAATTTCCGTCCTTAACTTGTGTGTTGAAGCTAAATGTCCTATGTGGTTTATATTGCAGGACATTGTGTATGGAGTTCAACCTTTGAGCTATGAGGATGAACTTGTGCAGAGGGGATCTGAAATTATCAGAGATCCCCTCTCGGACATCCTCCTGTTTCCCGATGATGATCTTGTGGTGAGTTGTTTGCCCATGATTGTTTCTGCGTTCCCTTTTTTTACAAACACCCTTATAAAATTACAACCTTGCTTTCCTCTGGGTTATAAGCCTATATAAATTCTAGCTGTGATGCACAGATTGCACGTGATATGCAAATGATTAAGGATAGGATGCAGCCAATTTATGATTAGAAGAGAGCAATTTTCGAAGCTACAAATCAAGCTTCTTGAAGGACTACAATTGTGTGCAGCATTTCTTATAACTGTGAAGTAGTCTACTCTATTGAGGCAAGAGGGTAGCAATCATTTTATCTTGCCAGCCAGTGGAATAGTTTATAATAACACGATGGGCAACACATATGCGGTTATGCATTAAAACCTAATTATTATTTCTGTGTTGAAAACTTGCATTGATCAATAATTGGGTTTCCTAATTAGCAAGATGGCCTGTGGCATTTGCCAAAATATTGCAGCTAATTTTTCTTGCGATTTAATTTATGCAGATATTTGAAATGCGACAAGAGCTTCGTACTGAATACTCCACAGTTCCTCCTCGCGCGTTTAACGAAGCAACAAATCTGTTCGTTCAAGAGGTAAGTTTTTACCCAGTTATCTTCAAAATGCTGTTAGATAGATAGAGAGATAGATAGAGGTTTAGTTGAGAACCATAATCAGTAAATACAATGACTAGAGGTTATAGTTACTAACAATACAAGGTCATTTCTATACTACAAGCACTACTGACTCCTTAGGCCATAGATTCCTGTTTGCAGGCTTACAATATTTACCAAATTAAAGTCAATCTCACACATGCATGATCAACATTTATCTTTTAATATTTTGTTGCCCGTTCCATTACATCAAGCTGGTTGACATGTTGTATGTGTTCTTTTATCATTTGTTTTCTTTTGAAATCTTTTTATTAATTGAGTTGTGAAAAGCTGTGTGGTGATTTTTTTATATTTGAACTAATGTTGACCTTGAGTCCCTCGAATGACTGTTGTCGTTAAAGATACAGTCTGCTCCACTTGATAGAATTACCTTGAGGCTGTTCTATTGTGGTTTCATATTAAACGAAACGGCTGATGTTATTCACATGAATCCAAATATGTGAAAATCAGACGAAATGGAAATCCCTCTCCGTAAAGCCATGTAAAAAAAACACCATGTGAAAACCATGTGAATTAGAAAACGGAAGGTTGAACTCATCACCACAAATAAGAGCCTGTTTTGGCAGAGGTGCTTGGTTTTAGTGAGAGCTGCATACATGCAAATAGCAGAAATTGGTTTGGTGGGGTTGCTTCCCCGCGAATGGCAGTAGTCGAGATAGCAAACCTGGCACCACAAACCAAGCACCAGTCACACTGCTAAGTCAGTGGAATTCCTATGACAACCTGCTAATAAATGTGAGGGAGAGGGAGGGTGGGGAA
Source organism: Calvadosia cruxmelitensis (assembly GCA_900245855.1). NCBI lineage: Eukaryota > Metazoa > Cnidaria > Staurozoa > Stauromedusae > Kishinouyeidae > Calvadosia > Calvadosia cruxmelitensis. The sequence goes on from OFHS01000547.1 coordinate 26,639, forward strand.
ATCCTAGCGTCCCAGTCATCATATTTATCGAGGTGCAAGGCCTAGGGTTGCTTGCGATTTGCAGCCAATTCACAGACCCCGGTAAAGCAAACGTTCTAGGACCCCACAGGCAGAAGCAAAGGCGAAGAGCTGCTGCTCACACTCCACCATCAAGGCCATGTGCGTGGCAAAGAGATTGGTAGCAAGAATGCACTGCCTGATGACACACCAAACCTATTGCGCCACAATGAGACCCGCCTCCATTACAACCCATCGCAGTTGGCATTATGGTTTGAGTTTAACTTCACCTAAATTTCATGTAACTACATAAAAACCATGTGAAAAGGGCACTTTCACACGATTTTCACACAGTTTTTCACATGATTTTTTCTTGGATTTCACACGGCCCCAATTGATAGTTATTAAACGGAATTTTTCTAGCTTGGTAAAAGCATGCAGGAACAATTAAGGAACACGGATATTTAATTTTTATTAAGCAGCTAGTTTTATTAAGTGGCGTCCATTGGACAACTAACCCTGGGGTTTATGCCTGGTGTTACGGTACAGCAACTGATTATGTATTGAAATGTGTATCCTAACGATTAAACGATTGTATTGTTTCAGTGTATTCGACTTTACACAGCAGAATGGTTTGTTATTGAAAATCAATACTTCCCATATGCCGGATCATACCATCTGCTAACATGGTAAGCATTGTATGTTGCTGACGATGAAAATTTCATTCATTCATTGAGTTTTGTTTATCTGTACAGGTGAATCAGTTACTTGTTTATTTAAGGTTTCAAAAGAGCTGTTAATCTTATCTGATTACGGTGAATGCTGTTTGTATGGAAATCAGATACAGTCAAATCTGTATTTGCTATTTGCGGCCACCTCTATCGCGCAGCCACCTGTGTATAAAGGCCATTTTTCATAACCCCAAAATGAAACTTTCTATAGAAATCAACCTGGACAGAAACACCACCTGTATATAAAGGTCATTTTTCTCGGATCCCAAAGGTGACCGTTGCAGACAGGTTTCACTGTAATGATGTCCCAAGTATAAGAAACACTTCATATTTAAGTCAGGTATTGTACGATCCGCTTACTGTGTAAATAAACAGTTTACTTGCTATAGCAGACCTCTAGCAGAAGCGGGTTACTCGACATACTCAACATGACTGATGACATTGTGATCACATCACGTGAAGTGCATTTGAGACAACACTAGATGTTAGCAAAATAGAAACCATCAAACCATCCTGAACGGAAATCCAGTGTGGCACATGAATTACGTTGATTGAAGCACCCTCCTCATGAACCTAGCATCACAGCCAATTTAACTTGTCTTTTGTTGATGAGTTCTATGTGCTGTTTATTTACTTTCTGCCTGCTCAGAAATCATGATATCTAGCAATTATTGTCTAATTGTAAGTAAAGGAAGTATTATTTATCTGCATTGTGCTAAGCCAAATCAAAACATTGTTCTGTTCCAGCAAACCAAGAATTCTCGATGATTTGATTCCGCAAATCTTTGAAGCTGATGCTGATGCGGACGAAACAGATGCATCTCAGGTAATCAGTCACTATTGCTCTTAGGTTGTAGCTGGTGTCACATTTCTTTTGCGGCCTTGTTGAAATAATGAAACTCTTCTGCACAGACTACATTTCCAGGATGATGGCAATCTCCAAGAGACAAATGAGTAGAATATAGAGTATATAAGCTGATCTCTGTTATATTTCAATGTATACGCCGATCTTGATTGTAACATTATGAGAAAAAAGTACTGAAAATGTACAGGAAAATGCTGAAAATGTACGGAAAATGTGCTGAAAAAGTACTGTGTATTCATTGAAAAAGTGGCACTTTTCAGTAGGTACACTCTTTTCAGTACTTTTTCAGTACATTTTTCTCTCATAGTATAAGCTGAGTTTCCCAATTTTCTTTAAATCCCCTTTAGATGTCTCACTGTTCTTGTTCAAAGCAGAACTTTTTAAGACAACTAATTTGGTGCAAGAAATGTGGCTTATACACAGAAATATATGTTGGAGGATTACTTGACCACCTATCTTCTTCAACCACATCTGTTAAAAGACCACACTTCAAGTGTCCCTTTTTTAAAGGCTTAAACACTACACTTTGTTTATAGTAGCTCATCTTTCGTTGTCCCTTGACAGTTTGTTTGTTTTATATTCTGAGTTTGCTTTGTACATCAACAGACAATTATTACTCAGGAACCCATTTATGCAATGCTTTATTCGTCTTAGGAATCAGCGCTTGGTCCTATGAAAGAGAAAGGTATCTTCAAAGAGGGATATCTTACTAAAGCGCCTTTCCATTCTGATGGAAACCCTATCTACGGCTCCAAGGTATCATTTATCCTAATTAAGCAGATTCATCTCTTTTCCTGTTTATATTTACTTGTATGCAAATGCAAGTTTGCTACAGCTGCAACAATCAACTGATATCATCTAATTAGGTTGAAATATACGGTTGTACTTTAGTAATTATTTCGCAGGCATTAATTTGATTTACTACTGTATTGTATTGTGATTGCAGACGTACAAAAGACGTTGGTTTACCTTGAAGCAAATATCGAGCGATGGTTCTTATGTTTTGGACTACAGGAAGGTAGGAATTTGAGTCGGCATGACCTCACAGTTGGGTTTCATTCCAAGTTAGGTTCGGATGACTGATCATGAGACACTTGCTATATTTTTGGGTACAGTCGAACTCGCTTAATATCCCATCGCTTAATATCCCGCAAAGCCAATTTTCACTTGCTAGTTGCCGTACAAACTCTCATACTCTTACCTTGCTTTATATCCCCTCGGATAATATCCCATCTCACTTAATATCCCACTATTTTCTTCCAAATTTCCAATCAAACTCGCGTATTGTCCCGTTTTAAGGACTTCTTACAATGTAGTGTAAACTTTCCGAAACATTTTGCATCGATGGCCCAGACCACATGTCACTTGTTGGTTGGCCAGAGTAACTGGCTAGTTTTGTTACTGTTAAAACTAACGGTAATCTCCATCAATTGTTGTTAACTGAGATGTTCTTCTTTGCTGCTGCTGAAATATTTAAGACGCCATGTTAAATATTAAATATGAAATATTTAAGACGCCATGGTCTGCATGAAGGGTGGGATATTATGCAAGTTCGACTGTACAACAAATCAGCAAACAATTTCTAAAAATTTCCTTATTTCCGTTTGAAGATGATTAGTTTTTTTTTATTTATGGTCAGCTCCACTTATACTGACTACCATATGGTAAGATGAGGTCTTTTGTTGGACCAATCCGTGTAATTAGAGTCTCTCCCGAAGTCTACTAATATGGTAATACCCCACTTCCACCCCATTACCAGTTGCACAATATAGAACATTTTGACTGTGTTGTGTCTTGCACTTCTCAAGTTGCAAGCTCCATTTGAGCGACACTGTTATATTTGTCAAAATTTGGGCACGCATGATGTTTTAGCACATTTGTTTTACTGGTATTGTATACTAATGTGTGATGTGTTTCAGGACGAGAGTAGCGTCATGGCAAAAGGATCGTTATACCTTGATTCTTGCACTCAAATAACAAAGGTAGGAAAAGTGTGCTGTTTACTCTTTAACATTTTAATGTTTGATTTGCTAATTGTAGTCAGACACTTTTCATAAGTTATGTTGGCAAGTTAACAAAACAGTATGTTGTCACGATGAACTGAAAACGTGTGAATGGCCATGTGAAAAACTGTGTGAAAAGACTCTTTTCATATTGTGTTTAGCTCTTTTTTTAATCCATACGCTTTTTCACATGCTTTTTCACCTGGATCCTAAAATGTGAAAACCGTGTGAAATTTAAAGCACCATGTGAACATTTATGAAAAACTGTTTGAATTTGAGAAAAGAGCGAAAAACGATGTAGAAAGTGCTCCTTTTATCACGGTTTTCACATCGTTTTCAGATAGATTTCACACGGTTCCGCTTTGTGGTGGTTAAGCAATAGGATATGCCACATATTCACACTATGAACTGATACCATGTGAAATCCATGTGAAAATCATGTGAAAAACCATGTGAAAAGTGCCCTTTTCACATGGTTTTTCACACTGTTTTCTAATTCACACGTTTTTCACTTGGTTTTTTACATGTTTTCCCATGGTGTTTGAAATTTCACATGGTTTTTCGCATGATGCTTCCCATTTCACATGGTTTTCACATGGTTTTGGATTCATAGTGTCAGCCAGCATAAGAATCTCAGCTGGTTTTGTCCTGTTTCAATTTTTGGATGTAAGACAATTTGTTTTTAGCCTTTGTGAAAGGATTGTAGTTACCGTAAAACATCATCATTGTGCAACTTCATATGTAACATTTGTGATGGATTATAATCTTCAACGATTTCAACAATTTTTGCAGGGCTTGAAAGGAAGGATGTATGGCTTTCAATTACATATCCAAGATAAAGAATATGGCCTTGCTTCTGATAGTCTTTCAGAGATGGAATCCTGGATTACAGCATTATGCAAAGCCACTGGGATCCACATTGAGCAAGAGAAACCAACAAGAAAGCTGTTTTCTGGAAAACGCCATCATGCATCGAAACAGTCTAATTTACGGGACAGTTTGAAGCATAGCAGCCATCCGTTGTTACAAGAATATTCCAAAGAAACCGAGCAAGGAAATTTCAAGAAACGACAAGAATTGCGGCTACCTTTGTTTGCGATTTACCCGGACATCGGTAATCAGTACAACGTTATTAACGACATGGAAGAGGAAGTTATTCCTTATAAGGAAGTGTTTGGAACTCGCTTTGTGGTTACGTGCAACGAACTACGATTCAAGCTTTGTCGTGCTGTCGAAGGAGGAAAACGTTTTGATAATTGCGAACCTTTCTTCACTGTCCTGTCTCTGTTTGACGCAAAATTAAATCAAAAGATCTCAGAAGACTTTGTCTGTGATCTAAATTCCAAATCGTTGCGAGAGATTCTTACAGACGAGCATGCATCTAATGGACACTTGTATGACAGTGAAGCTCTTCACGACACTGAAGAATTCAGCTATCCAAAGAAGGTAGGGTGTTTTCCCCCTGACTTTTCTTCAACTTTACAATGTTACAAAATTTGCTGCAAAGTTTTTTATCTTGACAGGTCTCCTAGATTACCAAATACAGATATGCCTAGATATCACACGATATTAAATTTTCAAAATTATTTTATTATTTAGTAGTTGAAATACTACAACTGTCACTTTAGGCATAATGTGGTTATATGGAATAGAAGCAAAGTTAACCCTTGTCCTGCTCATAAAACTAGTTAAATGAAGGCTGGAAATTGCTTCATCGATTGCTGATTGGTTGATCGCCTGGGACTAACTATCTGATTGGTTATATGTTGCTACTTTTGACTTGTTTCGAAAACGTGTATACACGTCAATAGCAGGACAAGGGTTAAACTGCACCATTTGTGAGGCAGCATCTGAAAGGTAGCCTGGGTCTCAAGGATCACTGGTAATTAGAGACCGTACGTCAGAAGAAATGCGCACATGTCTAGAGCAAGTTCCACATGGCACTCCCATTCCAGCTTCGGCCTGACTCCATGCTTGTCATTTCTATTTGCTCGTGATACCGTTATCAACTAGACACTTGTCTTGCTAATTGATCTCCTCCCGCCCTCCTCTTACTCATATCTTGACGATTTCTTAAAGTGACAAGGTTTGGTAGGTATCCTGTAGAGCAGGTTTGACAAATGCTATTGTCAACGCAACAGAACGATGTCGTTTAGGAACTCAAATTCAAGTGTGATATTTTTTGGTGGGATATAACGAAAGGACTTCAGGTCCCTTTTATGAATTTCAGCTGTATTGTATGTTCTATTTTATAGGCTGTTTTCTCAGTTTCACAACCCCATGCAGAGATCTACTTGCTTGTGAGGATTGAGAAAATTCTCCAAGGTGGCATTGGTCAATGCACCGAGCCGTACATCAGGTCGCATGACAGCAGCAAAACGGCAGAAAAGATTCATCGTTCTCTATCTTCAGTCTCAAAGCGCCTCGGAAAATACACCATGCCCTTCGGCTGGACTGCAAGGTAATGCCTTTCATTGCAGCATTTAAAATGATTTGTTGGACTCCAGAACAGGAATTTGTAGGCTGCCTATCTTTCTCGATTAGTAGCTTTGTAGAAATACAATAAACGTCGTTTGATGTGCAAAGGATCTATTTCACCCAGTTTCACTATGGTAGACAGTTTATACAATGATGCATGGTTATATTATAATTCAAGCTATACAATCAAAATTAGTTCTATTTACGTGTCACATACTTCCTGTTCAGATTTCTTAACAAAATCAACAAAGGAAGCTATCTTGCTGCATTTAAATAAATGGTATTGATCACATGCACTCTTCTTATATTCTTTACATATACAATTATCTGTAGGAACGTGATATCCAGATGTATAACATAAGTGGTGGTGGAATCCATGTACAAAAACTTTTGTAAAATAATGATTTGGCTGATTTGTAAGCATCCAACCAAAAGACTCTAAAGCAGGGGCTTCACGATATTCATCACTGAAGAGTGATTCATATTTTAAAGAACAGGTGGAAAGCGCTTGAGCAAGAGATGCTGGATTGAAAGGAGAACAATGTTGGAGGTCAAATACAAATGATTCCGTCTTACAGAACAAAAATGTTACTGGATTGGAAGTGGTCAAAGATACACTAAGTGCACATTTCAAGTAAAATGCCTTGATCTTGTCAAGGTCGAGAAGTTGCGAGGTGGATAGATGGGATGCAATTACTTCAAATCCATAAGTGATCATTGGCACGATTTTCATGTGAAATATTTCACTGGCTGAGGGTATGGAGATTCGACGCAGATGTTGAATGCAGCTGACGACCGCACAAGCTTTCAAAATCTTTTCTTCTATGTATTCTGTAAATGTCAAAGAAGATTGCATTGTAATCCCCAGATAAGTGTATGCCTTTGAGATCTCAACAGGAATGTTGCCATATATAAACTTGTCTTTAGCACTTAGAGGACTACCTCTTCGAAACTTTACAACTTTTGTCATTGCACCAACTATAAATTTTATCCAGTCCATTTTGCAAACACAAACGATCCGTCGAGTATATCACCAAATCATCAGCAAAACGAACTTCACGTAAATCATTTGCTAGATCAGCGACATGCAAAAAGAACAAGGAAGGAGAAAGGCGATCACCTTGTACAACACCATGATTTTGCACAATCACATCAGAAAGCTTGACACCATTGTCAATTCTTATTTGATTTCAATCGAAAAGCCTAACAATCAGACGCAAAAGCAAATCATCAACACCAAATTGATCTTTGATGATTTCATTTGATGAAACTACAGTTTAGTTATCGAGACCATCCACTTTACGAAACAAAATAGTTGTATTTCTAACTTCTCCTGCATGCTTTCTCTCAGCTGTAAGCACAATTCATCTAGTAGAACTGACTTTTTAGTTAAATCAAAATAGATTTTCTCGAGGTGGGATTATTAAATCGAGTGAACTATATTGAGTTCATAGAACACTATGAATCGAAGCTGTGTGAAATTTATGTGAAAATCATGTAAAGAATTGTGGAAAAACCCTGTAAAAAGTGCCCTTTTCACATAGTTTTTCACTTATTTTCTAATTCACGTGTTTTCACACAGTTGTTCACATGGTGTTTGCTATTTCATATGGTTTTACGTAGGGGGATTCCCATTTCACATGGTTTCACATGTTTTTGGATTCGTAGTGGAAAGTGTGATTACCATTAATGTATATAAATCCAGAAGAATGTAATTTATTTCATCATAGTGCATCTGTTTGCACAACTGAGAACTGTGTAACTGTTTGGATCTTTTTGTGAGAACACATAAATAGTTCTTTATGTTTTGCAGAAATTAGGGAACAAATGAGCTTTTACACTTACTATATTTTGGTTTTAGGACAATATTTAACAACAAAGGAGAAATTGATGGTGATGCTGAATCGACACCAATATACAAGCAGGTATGCATTTAGCTTACGGGATGACCATGATTACATTTAATTCTTAACTTGTAATTTTCATAACAAAACTGTGTTAACTTTTTATACTTTTTGTGAATTATTGTGATCAAAATAAAAAATTGATAATGGCACGAGGCTATGGCTTAATAATTATAATTAATAGGACTGAATTTCTGTAAACTATGACTTAAGTTCTTTGTCCAACCTTCCTTGGCTTTCTGCTGATAGGCATTTCTCAATTTTGACGACTCAAAAGTTAGTAGAACATTTTGACTGGCCAAAATCTTGCAAATTTTAACCGCCACTATGTACTAAATAAATGAATGGCAATTGCTGTTGTGTACTTTCTTGTACCATTTAGAGTTGATATGTTGTATAATTATGCTTAAACTCTATTATTTAATGTAATAATAGAGACTGTCCTCTACATGAAAAAGCAAGAAGAAGAAGAGCCACGTACATTGGTGCAATTTGAAACAAACTCACATCGCTCAAGTTGTTAGCAGATGACACATTATCTACTTACTCTGTTGACCAATGAGTGTAATTACGCTTAATGTGCCTTCCATTTGTGTATTGTTTAAGTTTATTTATTTCAAATACACATGTATGAAGTGGCCATCCTCTTCCTCTTAATGCACTTGTTATTTAACTTACGCCATGAATCATAGTCAAACATGCGTATTTTCCCCATTTAGTGTAATTTTCCTGTCTGTTTGTCATGTAGGAAACGACAAAGCTTACAGATGAAGAAATGTTGAAGATCTTCCAAGAAATGAGGGGGTTAGTTTAATTTTGCTAAATGTATCCATCACAGCTATGACCATTTGCAAATATGCAGCTTTTACCGAACCAAGCACCACTGCCAAACAACTGATCTATGAGACTCAGTTTAAATAGCTGTAAATACTGTAACTGCAGCCCATGATTTAACAGGCTAGCCAGTTTAAGCCAGGTTTCCCCGAGCACATTTTTTGTGCCACAGTTTCTTTGTCAAAGAAAATGTGCCTGTGTGAATGAGCAATGGACCAAGCGCAGTCCCAATGCATGACGGGATACACTTGTTTTCAGGCACGTGGCTTTGAGCTGAAATCTACATCTTTGACAGCCAAGAACAATCCTTGAAATTGGCCATCATTGAAAAGAGTACGGCTGATTGCGTTTCAAACAAAGCATTTTCCTGGCGTCTTCACCCCTGGCAGAGGTCAACTCACTTATATACTGACATGCAGTGGGCGGATTGTGGATTGTGGCACAATTTCTTGGTCGCAAAAATGTGTTCAAAAGCTAGTGCGCTTTCTTTTTGGGCAAAGAAATTGTGTCACATTTGTAATACGACCATGCTTATAATGGGAGTCAATTTGAAGCCGATTTTTAGCCAAAACAAGTCTGAACAATAATGGAAATTTGTGTCACAAAATAATGTTCTGGCCATGTACATAAGCAAAATTTGTTTCATTTTTTCTGTGACACAAAAAATGTGCCGGTTCGTATACACGGTCACAAATTGCAGGACAATTTATAGTTTCACAAAAAATGTGCTCGTAGAAATTCTGCTTTAGAAATGAACCGAGCAGGAAATTTGCTGATTATTTTTTACAGAGTTTAATTTTTTCCCATTGTAAATGTATAATAAACCGATGTTATAATGAAAAATGAAAAGCCATGATGCGAAATCATAAAAACTTACTGCATGGAATTTCACATGGATGTCGCACAGTTCCCGTCCAAAATGTATCAGGATTCAATTTTATGAACTGAGGTCGGCATTGCTTAATTATTTTTGATGCTAATTTATTTTTGACTTTTGATGTTAACCCTTGTCCTGCTATTGACGTGTATACACGTTTTCGAAACAAGTCAAAAATAGCAAACCACAGCCAATCAGATAGTTGGTCCTTAGCAAGCAACCAATCAGCAATTGGTGAAGCGACTTCAAGTCTTCATTTAAATAGTTATACGAGCAGGACAGGGGTTAATAACAGTGCGTTTTGTCTTTCTTATCTGCAGTGAAGCAAGAATCAAGCAGCAAGTTATCCCTGGATCGTTTTCTTATTCTCTGAGCAATACGAGTACAAACTTCCCAAGTAAGTCATTCCATAAGTATATTGGTTACTAGACTGTATTCCAGCTAAGTCACAAAGCCAGGAAGTTGGAGTACGTCACATACTCTTGTGTGCTATGTGGTGTTGCTCACAGATAAATAAAAATTTCGCTTGATGGATAAAAATATAATTTTATGAAACATGCACAACACTATGTATAATCAATCAAATTATTTATTTACCCGAATGTTTTAATGCACAAAGCGGTTTATTAATTTGCCCGTTTTACAAAGTGACGAGTCTACAGAGGCAAAGAAGAAAATATTTAAGCGCTTTCCTTTCGCTATAGAAATTGCCAACCTGTTTGGTCTTTCTCTCTTTGTAGATTGTTTTAGTCCATCTCTCATCCCACTAAAGCCGTTCTCCCGGTCTACGGACGTACCAACCAGCATGGAAGTGCAGGAGTTTGCCATTGACTCGCCATCTGCAGCTTCTCCTCACACAACTTACATCAATAATTTTTACATCTCCCCTATTGGTCTAAATTTCAACAACCAAAAGGCATTTTCCAAGGTTTGTGATTTGTTTGGCAAGAGGGAATGATCTCACTGCTCATCATCAGAGTTGGCATGATTCACTTATTAATTAGTTTTCTGTTAGAAAATAGAACGTTGCATGAGACTTTTAATTTTGTCATGTTGCTTCAGGAATTTCATTTCTGTTAATTTCATAACCATATTCAACGACATAGAAGTCAACATCAAATGCAAGCCAACGCTGTCTTTGTCAGTGTATGGGAGAGTTTGTAAGAGAAGTCCTTGTGTCAGGTAGACAGAGACAACAACGGTTGAGAAGACTACTTGCTCTTGCTTTCGACTTATTCCAAAACCAGTTTGGTAATAGAATAGCTGTGTTTTGCAACATGGTCGTTCTGGAGAAAAACCAGAATCTTCATGTATTTGGCGATTTATTTCTGTTTATTTACTGTTACTGTACTGATCTTTGCAGGCTAGGAATATCGCTTGCTGCATTCAATTCAAAGATGAGGACAAGCTCTCATCGCAGCCGGTGAAATGCATATTTAGCCACGATGGTACCAGCACATTCACAACGGAGATCAGGACGCCTGTTCTTCACCATAATACTTCGCCTGGATTTTACACTGAGGTAACCACTGTTTATCCAATGTATCGCCTTGTCTCATTTTGGGACCAAGACGTGCGTGCTTTGAGTAAACGCCGTACGGTGATTCCTGTCTATAACAGTCAGATCGGGTGGATGAAAGGCTACTGAAAAATAGACCAAGGCCACTTCCAATTTATAGCTGGTTTATCATTGCTATGTATGTTATTGATATTGTTTGTTTGAATTGTCTTGTAGGTCAAGATCCATCTTCCAACTCATTTGCACAAAAAGCACCATGTCCTGTTCACATTTTATCACGTCAGCGTGGAGCAACCCAAGAGTGATGCCGGTAACAAGAAGAAAAACAATGTTGAGATTCCAGGTGCGTGAATATCTTGAGGAAAATATTTAAGGCCGGGATAGCTCAGTCAGTAGAACGCCAGACTATCAATCTAATAGTCCAGTGTTCAAATCCCGCTTGGGTCAAACCCAGCCTGGTATCCTCTTGTGGTAGCTTCAATGGGGGAACACAATCAATTGTGCACAAGGTAAAATGAATCAGGATGATGGCTGCTCGTAGCTCTATCGGGTTCTGAATCAGTGATGAGTACCGCACGAATAGCGATGCCACATTATTTTAGGCATCGCTGGTGACCAAATCACCTCTGCCAAGGAACGGATGTTATAGAATAAAGTTTGTCAAGGTTTGGTCTGCTACAGATTTGAACACTGCACATATTTACATGCAGTTAGGTCTAAATTCATATGTGCTAGTTGTCAGGGTGATGTTGTCATGTGAATGTAGTAATGATTGGTTGATTGTAGTGCCATGTCTTGCGTGATGCAATTTTTATGTAAGTACTGTCACATATTCACACCGTGCCGGTACAGTTTGTTAGAGTATTAGACTACGCAGTTGGGTTGGTCATGGTTGGCGGTAGGGATAAAAGATTGTTACATCTTGCACCGAGCACTATGTGTGAAAACAAAAGGAAATAGGAAGCACCTGCTGAAAAGCCATGTGAAATAACAAGCACTGTATGGAAACTGGGTGAATTTGAAAAAGATTGAATAGCAATGTGAAAACCATTTTTTCACATGATTTTCAAACAGTTTTTCAAACAAGGATTTCACACGGTTCCTGTTCATCGTGGAACGAGGTTGTCTATTCACTTGATAGCAACAGCCCAGTCACTTTATTACACTAAAGAATGCTAATAAAAGAAAATTTCAAAAGTCTCAATTGCAAATATTTTAAAACATTGACTCTTTTCCTTCTAGTTGGATTTGCCTGGATGCCGATCCTGGAAGGTGGCATGTGAGTGTTGTTTATAAAACTAAAATATACTTGATAATTTTGCATATTAATATTGCTAATGTTGTTGTTGTGTATGCATCATTTTATTACAACCAAGAATCCATCTCTTGGATAGCAGTAAGAGGCATACAACCAAATTCCTGTATTGTCTCACAATAAGGAAATGTTTTACACAAGGCCAAGACATTAACCAAATTTAGTGCAACTCTTCTGTTCAGGTGTAGCTATTGTGGGCAATGCTGCTGTGTGCTTCTTAGCAACAAGAAGACAGATTCTATCTAAACGGTTGCATCTAGAGCTGTCTTGTCCAGTAAGATGTGCCCCCAGAGGAGGAGTTCTGTAGCCCTTTTGACTCTTAAGATGGCCCCAGTTGCATCAATAATTTTTGTTGAATAGATTATGTTTGTCAGCTGGCTCCTCTTTCCTTTATTGTGAATTTGTGATTCGGCTGCCTCTTGCTTTAAATTGAAAAAGCTGCTCTTTATTTCAGAATACGTGGGAAAGAAGTGCATTTGCCCGTTGCTTCATTTTTACCAGAAGAGTACCTCTCGTGTCAGTCCAATGATGCTGGCAAGGTATGTTTAGAAACCAGGTATGACACTGAACTATCATTTATGCCACAAAATATTCAAATGGCGTATGTTTTTGTTTAGATTGTTGGTCCCGACGTGAAGTGGGTTGATGTAAAAGGTAGTCCATTGTTTAAAGTCAACTGTCGACTGATGTCCACTGTCTACACTCAGGTAAGCTGCAGCTACCTCTTATTATGCTATAGCAACATGATGCTGCTGGTACACAATGATGCCGTAACTACGTTTTTTTCATCTGGTTTAGTTTTTATCCGCCTGGGGTGCCTGGCTTAAGGGCTGGCTTGTCCAGTCTTTGATATTTTCTTCCTTTGCTCTGTCTCTGCTACGGCAGATGTTTTGTTATTAGTTTGAAATCCTATTTCATTAATGTAGCTAAATGTAATTTAGGTGAGGTTAGACTCACACCATAGTGCTAACTGCGATAGGGCGTAATGGAGGCTGGTCTCAT
>OFHS01000548.1:0-40160 GCA_900245855.1 Calvadosia cruxmelitensis
AATATAAAAGAGACAATCTATTGCTAAGAAATTCGAAATCAACGAGCTTTGAATTTAAAATGTCCGACTGTGCCTGCTGACCAATTCCAGCACCCAGCAACACAAGATTCCGCTGCAGGATGCGCTTTGTATTGTCAAAGATGATTGGCACCGTGTCTGGCTGGCCGTTGATAAAACATAACTCGCACTTTGCTTCATTAAGTTCGAGCCCGACTGACTTGCTTTTTTCGATTAGTAGAGCGAAGTCGTTGGCAACCTGGTCCACGCTTCCATTCAATGTCCCGTCGTCAAGGTACCACTGGTTAAACAGTTTGTTAATTTCCTCCGTAGACGTATGCTGGAAACACATTTCGGGAATGCCAAGGTCTAGCATACTGCTCGTTAATCCCAAGCGTGTAAGCTTGGGGTAATGTCTGTAATGTTTACCTTTTTCACCACTCTGAATCATGAATAAATGCGGATTTGTAAAACCCGGTTTTCAGTCGAATTTCCAAACACGGCTCTTAGCCAATCAGATTGCGAGAATCGAAAATGTCATGTTATAACACCCATTGCTTTCAAATGATGCTTTCATATTTCTATTCACGGCACTTCATAGTGAAAGATAGCTACTTAAAGCGTATATTTAATTTCCTATTTTAAGAAGAATACCGATGTGTAATCATATTATGTACATGTCAAGTACAGTCGAACTTGCTTAATATCCCGCCCATCGTACAGATCAAAAGTGGGATATAAAGCGAGGTGGGATATTAACCGGACTAAGTATAAACAAGCATTTCTTTGTTTTAACATAGAATCCTAAACATTTCAGCAGCAGCAGTGAAGAACATCTCAGTTAACAACAATTGATGGAGATTACTGTTAGTTTTAACAGTAACACAACTAACCAGTGACTCTGGCCAACCAACAAGTGACATGTGGTCTGGGCCCTCGATGCAAAATGTTCCGAAAAGTTTATATATAATTATTGTAAGACATCCTTAAAACCTGACAATAAGCGAGTTTCACTCGAAATTTGTAAGAAAATAGTGGGATATTAAGCGAGATGGGATATTAAGCGATGGGATATTAAGCGAGTTCGACTGTAATTCAATTTGGGCAATTTCTCATCACTTGCGTGAAAAATGCTGGATGTCCGAATGTTTACGATTATCATCCGAAAGGATAACTCCACTGAGCCATGTCATGATCTTAGAATAAGGTCACTGTTACAGTATCACGCAAGCGAACACAAGGTCTCTCCGTCAACACGTAAGCCCTGTGATTGCACAGATCTATAATAATTACTATGTCGGGGGTACGTGCTAATAATGACAGGAGTATAGTAGTAGACTGGGAGTACATAATAAATAATAATGGAAGTATAATTATACCACATCATTTGAAATCCGGATAGTTAGTCCAGCCGCTTGATTGGTAACCGATGAGATCCGATTAAGCGGAGTCAACTGTATTGTGCTTAAGCTTTCGGGATGCAGTACAATATTTGAGGGGAAAAAAGATCACGTTCCTGCCTGATTCAGAAATCAGCATGTCGGTGCAGAGGGGAAACGCCGCCAGTATTTTAGGGACCCTGCCAAGGGGAATTTGTTTGCCGATTTTTAAATTGTAAATAGCATAGTTTTTAATATTGTAAATATAGTAGACAGGTAAACATATTAGACAATGAATGTTCAATTAGGTAAATAGTTTATTTTGAACTTTGAATACACCGGTTTATAAGGGTTATTAAAATATATATATATATTTGAGAGCATATCAAAGCTGAGGGAAACTGAAACGCACTGTGAGACAATGCTCTTGTTAAGTAAACGATTCGAATGCAAACCGATCTTATTTCTTATGCAATAGCTATGGTACAGGATTGTCTCATTTGTTCTTCTGTTTACATTTCAGGAGAATGGATGGCGTGATGATTCCTGACTTAGAATGGCAAGGCGGATTCAAGTTTGAGTACAAAGTAACATCCAATAAAGCACTGCGGTATGGAACGATCAATTAATCATTCAATCAAGCAATAGCTACAACTGCATTAGTTTTAGTTCTGCATTTCACTCATGTTAAGGCCCCCATTACACAAAATGAATCGGAAAGCGTACCGGATAGCATTGTCCAATCCGAGTGAAAAGCGTACCGGATAGCATTGTCCAATCCGAGTGAAAAGCGTACCGGATAGCATTGTCCAATCCGAGTGAAAGCGTACCGGATACGTGCGCGATTACACTAGAGGCAGTTCGCTCTGTTGCACATCTCAAAGCATGGCCTGGAGAGTAGTCACGTGCTTTTTCAGTTGTTGAATCCACATAAGCAAAGCACGCGAAAATTTCTCCATCAGTCATGAGTTCTTCCTGGCCGAATCCGAAGCCTTCGAGGTTTCACTTTTCGATACTTCTTCACAGTCTTTCATCTGGCTTCCAATAACACCATTCGTCCTAAAGGTTCTCCTCCTTTGAATATGGCAAAACATTTGCCTGAAGTACTGTTTACATAGTTGCAACAGAGCAGAAGCAGCCATAAACGTAATTAAAAGAGCTCGCTATTCTAATAGTTCAATGGTGCAACCATGAGTTGAAAGAGTGATGAAAACAGACCTTTGCACCAAAAAGCGTTGGTTTGCTGTGTTTTATCGAGGCCAAGCTGTTTGAAGCCGAGGCAGTGGCGGCCACTAGTCCCGGATAAACTGATTACAGTATGATAACGGGGCGGTTTCCTATCCGAGTGGTTTTTCATATCACTTGCGGAGCGGAGTGATTTTCACTCGGCAAATCCAAGCGCTGCGTACCGGGTAGCTTTTTCAGGCCTATCCAGTACGAAAACCGCAACGCTCGTTTAGTTATCCAGTTCTAGTATAGTGTAATCGGGGGCTCGGGGTCTTATCCAACTAGTATATCTATTTCACGATAATCTTTCCCTCGCACGAGGTGGAAATATATTACCCAGATTACAATACTTAATATTGATATTATCTGTTTTGTCATTTCTAGTGTAAACATGAATGTAAGCGTTATTAAAGACCGGAGGAAAATTCAGAATGTCATTGGGACAATCTACGGAGATATCGAGCCAGGTAACAACCAATCCAAGATTACAATGGCATCGGCAGCCCTTAGAAGGGAGAGGGAGAAAAATTCGTTGCTCAAAAAGCAGTTGCAAACTTTTGGGATACTGCACTTTTTCCATGGTGTTGCTTTGCCAGCCGCGTCTGACCGTGATTTTATATGACGTGGTGTATGTAGTAAATGCATTAATTGGAAGAGGGACGGCTCATTATGTAGTGTAGAGGAACGTCTATATTTTTTATTGTTACTGTCTGCCTGGACATCTTTCTTCTTTTTCTATCATCTTCATAGCCACGAAGCGTTGATATGAATGACAACAGATTTCTTTGGGGTTTAAGGTATAGTCACGTGTCAGAAACGCGAGATCCACTATCTTACTTCCCAATGGGTGCTTCTCATCGGATTTGACGAAATTTAAGACCCATCCAGAATAAAATGGATTGAGACACGTTCCCCCCAATACCCTCTGGCACACCACTGTGAGAAAGGATGAAACATTGTCAGTTACGTGTGAAATGGAGATAAAAATTCAGGTTGAAATCTAAACAGTTATCTATTAAAACAACTCGCGAAAATCGATCTTCATACCCTCTGCACTTGCACAATTTCCATTTTCAAACTTTATTTAATCAATTGGCCTAATGCAGTCTTGGTGAATTTTGGGATTCAAGGACTTGCAGTCACATCTTCTTCAGCTGAAATCAGACAATTTTGATAGCCAAGGGCAATCTTTGAAATCGATCATCATAGAAAAAAGTACAGTTGATTGCATGTCGAACAAAGCAATTTTGTGGTGTCGTCTCATGAATATTACAGTAGCATGAATCCCAAATTGCATTAAGACTACACTTGGTCAACTAAACAGGAATTCTTCTGCATGGTCAATTAAGCGGGAAGTGATGGATTAGACAAGCACTGCTGTTATAATAAAAACTGCGATGTTTTCCTCGCTTTTGATCAGCTGTCCGTCTTAATATCTTTTACGCTGGTCATTCTAATTGCCACAAAGTATCCTTTCGTTTGTTGCCGATACATGAGCCGGAGTGTAGCCCCTAGGTCGGTTTGCTCCAGATATTATTAGCAATTACCTAACCATCATCATCATCATCATCATCAGCGGCGCTTGTCCGGTCACCATTTTTGACACTGCGCAGGACCATTGAACTGGTCCTGCCCTTCTTCATCAAATGTAGACGATAGGCGGAGGCATCGACCAGCACGGATGAAGTCCTGCAGCCAGTCCAACACCTGAGTGCTGCCATCCATCTCAGTTTCTGGCCACCCGGAATGCGGGATGAACCCTCAGGAAGGCCGTCAATGATCGCAGGGTTTAGGTCAGAGTGGGGTTAAAAGTGTCCTGGCCACCGATACTGTTGGGATACACCGCCTCCTCCGTCAACGAAACCAACGGCCTCCAATCCGCATCTCCACATCATCATTTCTGACAAACCCATCTAACCGTTTGATCAAATGACCTAACCGTTTATGGTACAAGCATTCACTAGTAACGTAGAACGATGTATCAATGGGAAATGATAATCATCTCATAAAGGCCAATAATTCTATGGGCTTTATTTGTCAAGTTATTTCTTTATTTTCAAGAACGTTATACGCTCATAAATATAGGATATATCCAAATAATAGCTATCTTATTCAAGACAATGAAATATTGGATTATTATTCATGCTTTCCAAATTTCATACTACTTTCTTGCTTAATCTTTGCCTTCTCTACGAGAATAAAATTCAGAAATATTTATACTTTTATGTCTGGTTTTGGTGCAATTTCTAATTATTGCGAACATTTTGGAATGATTTCCAGATCGATTGGTCTTAGCTGGAAATCATCGAGATGCCTGGGTTTTTGGGGGTGTCGATCCCTCAAGTGGCACAGCAGCCATGATGGAAGCTGCCCGCGTGATAGGAGAAATGAAAACGTCGGGTAAGAGAAGGAGGCTTTTCATACAATCATGTTTAATAAACCAGCCGATAGGGCTGTAAACCTTAGAGTTAGAGTAACTTTATTTCGAAACTGAAAAGCTGCTCTTCATAGCTACTATTCTTTAAATAGTATCTAGTTACAGTTGGAAGTTACTTTCAATGAAAAGTAATTAGTTACTTCTAAAACATTTTCCAAGAAGGAACTCTTTAAATAACTAGTTACTTTATAGCCCTACCAACCGATATATTTAACCAAGTTTTGCGTTCCTCAGATTCTCCTGTATGCTTTCTCTTAACTAAAAACAGCTCGTTTTTTAATCTGGCTGCTTAATAAAGTCAAACAGTGTGGTTACTGGTGTCGTTTTATTACTCGGAGTGGACTAGGTTCGCAGCAGCTGTACTTTGACCCTATAAATTCGACTGCCATCCAATGAATACAGCACATGAGTCTGTTGAGTGATCCTATTTTAACCGTGCAACTTTCAGTGTTAACTAGCAGATGCTCATGACCAAAACATTCAAGGCCATTGGTGACAAATCTTATACGATGAATGAGATTCAGTAAATTGCATTTGTTTTATTATGGAACACTTCAGATGATTGAATATACTTATTATAATTAGATGAATATCAACGGACACTGTTTACGATAGAAGTTATGGTTACAGAAATCAGGACTCTCCGAACACAACCTGCTTCGAGGGTGCCGAGAATGGCTGTGGCAAAACTCCTCTACATTGAGATACTTATTGCTATGACGTTTGAAGACGAATCGTTAACTTCAAGCTGCTAAAATATTTCACGAATTAATGACAGTGTTGAGAAATAATTAGTATTTATAGCTTCCCATTAAATGCAAGACGTCTTTGAGAGATATTAGCTTACTGATCTTGCTCTTAGTTTGTTGCGATTCGAACATTATGTTTTGTACCATGCTTGTCTAACAATGAGTTAATTGCGTGCTGCTCTGATTGTAAATATTTGTTGAATTGTGGTCAAATTTTTCCATTCTTTCTTTATCGTAACATCAATCATTTATCAATGAAATTGTTACTTTTTTTAAACCGGAATTATCATGGTTTGGTACCATCCGTTATAGGCTGGAGACCAAGAAGAACCATCAAATTCTGCAGCTGGGATGCCGAAGAATATGGAATAATTGGATCAACAGAATGGACAGAGGTGAGTCATAGTCATACTCGGTAAACACAAAACGTCTCGCGATGTATCTTCAATTAAAGAGACGTCGTGAGAACGTCGTGACATTGTCGTTGTAACGTCATAAAGGCATTTTGCGTTTTTTGGTTAGAGCAGAATTTGTTTAATCAGATACTGCAAGGGCTCTCCTGATATTATCGGATTGCAGGAATGATGTAATGTAATGAAATTGAATATTCCGTGGGTTATGTGCTATTCGTAACTGAATATAGCTTGGTCTAAATTACAATGGAATCCGCTTATTTCGAAATGTCAAGGGACCGTAAAAAATCCTTCGATTTATACGAACGTCGAATTAGGAATGATAGGAAAGCAATAATTGTCCTCCAAAAACAAATGCGCGAGATCAAAGGATCAAGATCGTAGTTACAAATAGATGAATATTCGAATTACAGGTCTTCGAATTAGGCAGATTCCACTGTAACTGTAACGTTTGGGTATATAACTTGGTATTGTTACGACAAAGGCAGACAGGAAGCAAAGACGAAACAGTGATGAAACGTTATGCAACTTGCTGTATACTTGGAATAATAATGAATGCTAATAAGGTTAATTGCAGGGACTGACTTTACAAAGTGGTTATGATTGACAAGCGGAAGTAGCTACAGTAGAGAGAGGACTGGAAACTAATTTGTATTACATGAAATTGAGCCTAATAATAAGGCGAGGCTATTGGAATAAATCATTGTTAATACTGTAACTATGGTGACTGCTACATAAATATGTGGTAAGTAAGGTCCGACAAGATGGAATACGCCAAGATAACAAGAACGAGCAGAATGTATTTCGGCATACAGTATATATCGTAAGACGACTGCCTTGCTATAAGCATATTTAGTTACTGACTGACTAATTGAAACAAGGCAAGGACAATAACATATTTACTCGAGAACGAGACCGTATAACATAGGGCAAATAGTCTGCGTCGCAGACGAACTTTCTCCTGTATAGTCCTAAAATATTTAATATATATCTCCTGTATAGTCTTATAATATAAATACTTTCGTAAAAGAAAAGTGTCTCCTGCCCTACGGTTCTCTGCTGTGCACGTATAGCTTGGAGGTGATAATAACTCAATGGTTCGATGTCTTCGTTGATCATTGCTGTATACGTCGCTGCAGCCCTCCCCCTTCGCGCTATCGCTTACTCTCCTAATGGTCTGGGTCGAGGATTGTTGCCAAGGAGATTTTGGGTTTACGGCTTACAGTACGTGACCAAGAAGCTTGAGTAGTTTGTTTAGCGGTTGTTGTTGTTGTTGCAAGCTTCACGTATCATGCCTTCTATAGCCTTTACAATATACTAATTGGGAGACCATGTGGTTCCTTTATCTTTTCTTTACATATTGGACTACAGTCTAAGATGGATCATACCACCTTGTCTAGCAACGTAACCAGAGACAGCTGCAATAGAAAACTCATAATTGGATTTAAGCGAATATCTATGATAGTGTTTAATCCCTTTTGTGAAACGACGTTGAATAAATTCTACGTAGATGACTGGAAATGTCACATAACGAAATGCAACTGGCATAATTGCTCGTCATCTTTGCATTTTGGTTCTGTAACGTTGCCTTTGTTTCTAGAGGAATTTTTCAATGTATGGCATATATGAAGTCGCTTGTGTCTAAAAGTTGCAAAAATAAGGAGAATCGATGAATTCATCTAATGTATCCACTGCATTGTCCAGTGTGCATATATATTACGGTGGTAAAAAGCACTTTTTTCGAAATTTCATCGGGAACTGGCAGATTCCGGTGCATTAGGACCTCGCCATAAATATATGATAATGGTAGACACTTCTTTTTATTTCAGGAATACCAGGAAATCTTGGATAAACGAGCTGTGGCTTATCTCAACATCGACAGTGCAGTTGAAGGTGAGGTAATTGGCGTTTGTTAAATTGTTGCTCAATCTGCACTTGTTTATAAATTATAATAATTTTGACAGCGTTTGTTTATTCCTCCTAGGGAACGAGGTCTTAAAATTGAAATCTTCACCACTGCTAACAGATCCATTTTTTAAGATCACGAAAGAGGTAACTAGTTCTTTAACAATAGGGAATATGCGCTAAAGCGACATTATGGAATTTTGTCTACCACAAGCCCCAGGGACTACTAGAGGGAAACTGGGTCTCATATATACGTACTGTATATTGTTCTAGCACATTTCCTTCATTGATCCATTTTAGAAATTGTCCTGAAAAATCAGTATATTTTTCATAAAGGTATGCTCTATTTGACGATCAAAATGACTAATTACTTCATCGTAATTATCATCATTTACTATAAAAACAAATAAGCTGTTATTGATTTTCCATGCCAAAGATTCAAACATAGCTATATTACAATACAATTTTTGAATATTTGATATACAATTTTTGAATATGAAAGATTACAATAATTTTTTTTTTCTTATTCTTTTCTAGTTGTTTTTCTATCATTTTGTAAAAATAAGAAGTGCAAATGTTACTGTAAGTACTGTAGAATCATCTTGTTGGGCCTGACTCTGCCGGCAAGTATCTTCATATTCGAGGGCAGCCACTGTTTTGACTTGACCTAGAAATTGTAGTTAGAGAAACGTAGAGGTTTGGAAGAGAAAAGAGGTTTGAACATAGCAATCATCAGAGGAGGGGTATCACGAAGTTGAATTCTTTGTATAAAAGAGAGCTGATGATCATGAATCCTGGCTGTGACAATCAGCCAACAAAGGACGCAATTTTAGACACACAATATCAGGACATTAGAAACAGATTATATTTACAATTGATACAACTAATGACTTTCATAGCAGCTTATTATTTCCTACGCAATCAATTTAAGTCAGTATTTTGTATAGTCTCGCAATTGGTTTTATCATGGCTTATTTTCTGCTGTTCTGCTGTTTGATGTATTTTGTTCACTTGTGATTCACTTGTATTGATAACTTTTCGTCAATGATCTATCATCGCACATAGCCTACGTCCTGAGTACGTCGGCTAATTTTCCTAGTCAGAATTTGGATTAATACACGCTAGAATTCGATTCAGAGGCATTACCTGAAGGAATACACTGAAAAATATGTTCTAAACAAGATTTGTTTCCTGTTTCCAGAACTAAGATTTTCAAAACAATAACTTTAAGCCTGAAACAATAATTTGCAAGACTTGCAAGTATTTTTGCAAGCGTGTATGCTTGCAACACTGCACGTATTTTTGTACTACATTGCAAAATATGCAGAGTCTTTAAGTACACTTGGCCCTTAAGATAGGGGCCATATTTGTGACAGTGTACTAGCCAAGTTTGACTGCAATGAATATATATGTTTTCTATCTTTGTTTACACTATTCAGCTTCGAGACCCAAACAGTCGTCTCAATCTATTTGACGGATGGAGAAATCTAACGCCGAATGCGAAGAACAGTGAGGAACCGAAGTAAACCTCTCCTTCTGCAAAACTTGCAGCCATTATCAATTTTACATTCTCAATTGACCAAGCGCAGTCTCGATGCATTTCGAGATCCAAGCATGCACGTACGATGACAACAGAAAGTGGCTTGTTTGAAACGCAATCGACAGTACTTTTTTTCTGACGGTCTAATTAAAGGATTGTTCTTGGTCGTCAACATCGTCAATTTTAGCATAAAAGCCCTTGAGTGTACTCGTCTGAATTCCAAAGTGCATCAGGACTGCGCTTTGTTAATTATTTTGATTATTGATGCTAAAGTAGAAGCTCTCGCAGATGACTAAGGTTAGCTATAAAGGTTACAGTGACAAATTCAAGCACCAATGTGAAAATTCGAAGAAAGACAAATAGTTCAGTGATATCGTAGGACTTGTAATAAATAGATCGGTAGAAATATTAAATATTATACAATCTTAGCTCTCGTTTCAAAGTTATATTAACATGAGGTCAATTGGACAACTTATCCAGCCGGAACCTTATGATATGCGATTCGAAAGCAAAACTCTACCTGTAACATTCCTTTTCTCGCCGTTTTTTTCTGTATAATGTCGTCATAAACGTAATGCTATTGCCACAACTAGCATAAGAAGATCTCAGTGAAATTTTCCCTGCCATGGTCCCGAGCGCAGCTTGCTACATCTATAGACCATTTTTATAAGCTATCGTTATAGAAAAAGCAAGTGCATTATAGGGAAAGGTTGATGTCTCTGATTTCTGAATACGGAAAAAGATTTGATACTGATACAAAATTTTATTGAGCAGCGTTACTTGCTTAAACCTATGATTGTCGTTGATATTATGGGTTAGAAATCCAGTTTCTTCGCCGTTTTTAGGCATTCAACATGCCCCACAATGCACTGGCATTTCCCATAATGGTCGCTGGTGAAACTGTCTACTAGCTACAGTTTTAAAAATACCACTTTGACTGCCGGTCAAATGATCTACATGAGCTCAATTTTCAAGCAAACTTATTAAATATGAAGAGGATGAATTATTGATTGCCTTTCTATACGATTGCTTGATTACAGGACATCGCTGTTGGGATCAGGGAGTGATTTTGCGCCATTTCAATCACGCATTGGTGTTCCCTGTGTTGATTTCCGGTTCACGTATCTCAAGGTCAGTCTTTATTCATTTCTTGCGCATGTATGTGATATCAAACCCTTTTAACTTGAATTGGTGATTCAATTTGCGTCATTCCTCTAATTCATACCAATGCCATCCCACTTTGCAATGACGAGAACATGCACCCACACATCGTGTTGAAATTCGCCGGAATTTTATTTCAATTTAATATCTTAAAATTTATCTGTTCATCTAACTGACAATGACCGTTAAATGTTCTGCAAATGTACCATAATTGTATCAATTTAAATAATTAACAACTGTAATACTAACTAATTACAAGCAATGTATCTGATTCAATGAAGCGAATTACGAAAATAATCTATCTATTCATCATCTGTTCAATCCCTAGAAAATGTCACAGCCACTACTTGCGACTGTAATGATCCCATTTGTCCTTACCTTTTCATTTCCGTGTTTTTCTTTTTTAGGGAACGACTGAAATGACAAGCTATCCTGTTTATCATTCGATTCACGACAATTTCCATTGGATGACAACCTTCGTTGACCCTACCATGAAGTACCATCGTCGCGTGGCAGAGATCCTTGTGTCATTGACTTTGAAATTAGCTGATTCAGCCATAATACCATTTAGCATCACACGATATGCAAACCAATTGGTAGAGTACATAAATACGTTGGAGTCATTGAATCGGAAAGGTTTATCAGAGAACAACGTTGATATTGGTAAGAGACTAAACAGTTATACGCTCTAAGAACTAAATGTAAAGCTTGCCTTTTTGTGCAACACAGCTGGTAATTTCTTATGCAATTGTCTGGTACCGTTGGTTTTTCAGTGTGTGTTTTTATTTGAAGTTGAAATTAAAAAGAATACACGTGTCGAAGGCAGTTACAAATTGTACTTAAACCACACCGTTATGCAATAAACGATTGCCATACTTAATTAAACTAAGATGACATCGATTTAAGTTTGTATTTAAATGACGCCAAGGAATTCAAATTTACTACTTCCTCGGAACGTGAGTTCCAAAGACGAGCAGCACGATGTAATACGAAATGGTAGCTAGCATTGATCTGGGCAGAATTGATGTATACGCGAGAATCGTGACCGCATGTCCTTGTGTCATATGCGAATCAGATCATCGGGCAGCTGCAGGTCAACAAGTCCGTTCACGATCTTAAAGAACAGGCATAGGTCAACATTAATTAGGCGTAGAAGTGTAACCGGGGTTAAACAATCACGTAAAAATAAGCCAAGACTCCTTGAAACATCCAAATGATTATCATCATCATTATCATCGTCATGATGATGACGATGAAGAAGATTGTCAATTCCTATCTTAATCATAATGATTAATGAGAGCTAATTATAATTATTGCTCTTAATAATTGCTCTTTGCCTTCAAGATTTGATGAAATCAGCTACTTCTCAACTTGCACGGTCTGCCGATAAATTTCACGAAAGAGTCTCACAACTTTCAATTGATGAGTGAGTTACAATTATTTATTCTTCGTAAATATTACATATAGTAATTACCTTGCTTGCAGTCAATAATAACTATAGATATGTATCAAACATTTCAGCTACTAACAACATTGTTAACTAACTAAAAGGAGTTAAAGAAGATTACAGTATCTGTTCCTTCCAAATCAAATTCTTCTGTATCAAACGTTGGTGACAGAAGGTCCCCTTTAAGTTAAAATTTCTTTTGACTTCATTCACATCCCGTCTTATAGACTCGTTTTTATCTAAATGGAATTTCTGACACGTCTTCTAGTTTGTGTAGGAAGTGATATGCTCCATCGTGCACCAGGACAACAATATTTAGGCGTATCACCGCAAAAACGTTAACTATTGCCAAGAAAATATTTCTCAAATCAAGATATATTCTGTAAAAATAAGTATTTAAGAATTTTATATTGGTAAGAAAAGTGCTCTTGCTAAAACAAGTAATTTCATACATCAACTTATAGTGAGTTAATTCGAGAAAATATTTTGTTGAAACAGCTATACCAAAGAGTATGAAATTACATGTGTGTTATGCTCCATCAACAGGGAACACTATTACAGTCTATGGAATATTTTATCGTACTTGCTTCAAAGCTTACATATTTCATGTTCGGCAGAACAAAATTTAATTTAATCCTTCGAAAATGCTTTATGGACAATTTTAAAAACAATCAACCATTTTATTCATGTAACTATAGCAGTGTTACCGAGGCCAAAGTCACGTTGAAAGTAGCCACTCCATGACTCCTTGTAACAGCCAAATGAACAACGTTTCGGTCGTCGAAGTAAAATACATACAAGCGCAGTCATAACTCATCGATCCACAATAGGGTCATAATAATTATAGACAACTGCGATAAAAAATGAATTTCAAAAAATCAAGTTAATATTAAATTTTATGTTTATAAAATCTCGAACAATCTCGTTGAACGATTCAATTGTTTGATATTATTGCCACGGCATCAACATTGTTCTGTTTCAAGTGTCGTTTAAATAAATTAATTCTGTAGTAAAACATTGGTTGCCTTAGGTTATATACGTTTGCGAAATTTATATCCAGTATTTGCCTTTCGTATTTAAAATTCCTGAAAACATAAAAAATCCATCAAATCAAAATAACTTCAGTGATTTATGAGACCACGTAAAACTGAAAAACTAAGTCCACAATGGCGAAGCCTGTGCCATTACATCATCCGAAGACGTATTCTAAAGCATTTTATTAGTTTCGTGAAATCTGATTGACTAATAGCTATGTTTGGAAAAGTAAATCCAAACGTAGAAACCGTGTTGGAAACAAAATCGTAACAAACATGGATACTAAAGCTCCCACTAGCAGAAAGACTAGCAGAAAAAACTCTCCGTTTAAAGACTATAGTAGAAAAACAAGGTAGAAGACTAGCAAAATGTTAGCAGTTTTCTAAAAGTTTTGTTTTCTATTTCTTGAAGAATGGGTTTCTACCAGAGGAGTTATTGGCTCAATATGAAAATCCAGATAAAACCTTTCAGTAGCTGTCGTCATTTCGCTGATAACGAACTTTCGAACGCCCTTGGGATCGAATCGAACGTTGAACAAAGAGAATTTCTTGAAAACGACAGGCTCAGTTCTTGGTTAGCAACTACCTTTAATCCATGGTCAAGTAAAATCGCCTCGCCATATCTGTCTTGCGCGTTTCTTACGCTTTACCCGTGTCTTCCAAGGTCAATAGTGTTAGAAAGAATGAATGCAAACATGGAAACCACGTGGTAACCCTTTACTCAAACAACGTAATTATTTAGTTTCGTCATACCTTCTAGACTATAATAACTGCATTTCTTAGTTACATTTCTTATTAGGTTGACAAAATTTATAATTATGCAATTATTTATTCATGTTTCCGATTCAAGACCTATCCGTCAAAATTCTTCATCTTTCTGAACACTGAAAAAGTCAGTCGAATGCTCTAAGCCACTCAGAGAGAAATGAGCCTTCAGTTTTCAAGTTTCTCTTTGTTTCACATTCGATTCGATCCCAAGGGACGTTCGAAAATTTACCAGGCGTGAATAACGACAGCGGTAAGTCTTTGTCTGGATTTCGACACCTCTGAGGCCAATCGGATGGCGAGAAAATATTCCAATATTTTATCAAAATAAGTTCCCGAGGTCGATGGATATGAAAGAAGAATTTCCCTGTCTTGCAGCCAGAACAAGGAAGAAGTTAAAACATTTGACATTTCATTTATAGTCAATAGAAACTACATATTTGGAGTGTGAATACAATAATTATAAATATTTGAATTTTACAAGGTATATTTGGCTCCCTTACCAAATTCAATAATTCAATCAAAGGTGATTTGGCCATAATAGTTATAATTTTCTATGTCGTATATGTTGCCATGGTATGGGCTAAATGAATATTTTCAAAACAAAAATGAATTGGATGATTCAAATGATTCGAAAAGGGCACAGGGAAGTATCAGTAAAACAGAGATTTATGAAAATTCCACGCAGCACAGTGTTTCCTACAGAGTTCTTGGTTCCTGCTTGATTTTCAAACAACGTACAGCTGTAACAGCTCACATTGCTTTACAGTATACAGTATTACGATGAAGCAAAGTTTCTTCTATTTCAGAAACTCCAAGGGTAATCTAAAGGAATTGTTTAAATGTTTTAGATTAATATTGTTTTCGATCCTTAATATAAAAATGTCGAGATACAATTAATACAGGCCTCAAAAGGTTTATTAGTTACATTTTATAGAAAGCACTATTCATAAGGTGACAAAAATGGTACCTCAGTTGCAGGTACATTACAGGGTGTACGCTATTTCTTTACAGCGTATTGCATGTAGTGAACAGCAAATATACTGATTGATTGCATGAACCCAGGTATGACATTGTAACGATTGGGTATATAACTTGGTATCGTTACGACAAAGGCAGACAAATGAGAAGCAGAGAAGAAACAGTGATGAAACGTTATGCAACTTGCTCAATAGAGAAAACTGGGAAAAAATTTGAATTACATGAAATTGAGGCTAATAATAAAGCGAGGCTATAGGAATAAATCATTGTTAATATTGTAACTATGGTGACTGCTACAACATTGACCATGTGGATGTTTCTATTTCTACTGCATAGTGCTGCTGCTGTGAGAGCAGTCAATGATCAACTATCTCAATTCGAAAGGAATTTCATCGTTCAAGAAGGAATGCCTGAACGAAAATCAATCAGGTATTGTCATTGATGCAATGAAATCATCTACTTAGCAAAGCCAGAGCCTTCTATTACAAGAGTCAGGATATTTGAGCCATTTTCTTTTCTTTTGACTGTCATTGGCGGCCATTTTACTTCTTTCGCATTGAGGTCATTAGGTCAATGGAAATCAAGAACTATGAGCATTCAAAGTTGAAATCAAATGAAATGGCAAGAACGATGTCCAAACTATTGCAAACATAATGCTCTGGGTAGAAGGTCCACTTTTATCGTGCCGGAGACCGTGGGTCTGATCTCCATTCGGTTTCTAGCAAATTAGTAAGGTTGAATAAGCCAATTATAGGTACGAGGGAGCTCGTTTGTAGTTTCCTGCTGTAGTAGCATCTGCATTTGTCCAGTAATTTACTGTACAATCCGTTAAATTAAATGCACATCATTATCGACCACCCTTTTATAATACAAAGTATTGTTCATTGCTAGAAAATTATGCAGAAATTCGCATGCTCTTACAATCACTATGGTTTTAATCGAAGATGGAGACATTTTATAGTTGATTACAAAAGAAACCTCATCGCATTAATACATCATTATATACTTTTGGATATGAAGCCTGGTATCTGCTTTGTAGGTTATGTAGAGAGCAATTCTAGCAGCATTTAGCCACGCACAAACTCAAAGACGCTGTTCATGCAAATCAACAAGCGGAAACTTTAAGCGGAATATCTATTCATTAAACGCAAGACGTATCTAAGGCATTCCACGGCTTTCTAGACGTCTCTTGAATCTCGGGTGTGGTGTATAAGTCTTGAGTGTCTTGGGTCTCTTAAGTGTAAGACGTCTCTTTAATATCTTGAATCTAAGACGTCTCTTGAGTTTATTGAGTCCAAGACGTCTCTTGTTCTCAGATGCATTTTACAAATATTGAGTCTCTTGGACAAAATGTCTCATGAGTACAAGACGTCTCTTGAGTATCGATTGCGTCGTATTAAAGAAGTCCTGTACCTGCTGTCTAGTTCATTGCATTGAGACAGATACGATACATAGAATCAGTTTGCTTATAGCTCCTGATTCGCATCTCTAGAGGTTCGGAGAGGGTTTCTTACTCTCGTCTTACCATTATAAGGATGTCACTGAATCAGCCAATTGGATGAAGTGATATCACTTTACTATCTCTTAGTAACCCTAGAGATTCAATTCCTTCCTGACTTCATCTTTTGGACATCAGAAGCTAATTCGGGTCAAATAAACGTTTACTGTTTCCTGCTATTTTGCGCTTCACATCTTCTTGCCAGGTCGAAACTTAACTGAGCCACTAGAAAAGTCCACTTTGTGATGAACAATCTGTGTATTCCTATAAAGACCTTCCCTACTACGCATGTCTAGACTAGCGTTGCGGTGGAGACACTGCCTGAGATGTGAGAGGAAACTGTGCCAAACAAACCCTATAAAGAGAAGACGAGGTCATAGGGGAAAATAGCTATATCAGATTTTTATATATGATATTTTTCTTTTTCAGACACGTAATATTTTCACCAAGCCGTCTCAATAACTACGCTGGAACAGTTTTCCCAGGCATCACCGACGCCATTCATAATGTCCAAACAGGCAAAGGATCATGGGACGATGTTAAAGTGCAAGTGACTCAAGTGGTCTACCATATTGAAATGGCAACAGCTTCGCTGGCACAGCTAGGGTTAAAAAACTACTAAAACTACCAACAAGCTTAGCAACGTACTTAAATAAAAAAATTGTGTGATGTAACGTTGTACGCTGCAATTTAGAGACGATTTTTTCAAATCTAATGAAATTATATTTTAAATATTGAATTTTACCACCATTTACTTGTGTCCAATTAAGCTAACCTTTTGGTCTGCATTTCAAGCTCATGCATCTTGACTGCATAGCTATGTTAAATTAACATATTTTGGTCTAGACAATTCGCATCTGCATCTTTGTTTGCGTCTGCATCTGTGAGAGGTTTCCAGCCTCGTTCCCAAAATTACAATGGATGTGCTATGTCTCTTGCCCAGTCCCTTTAGCTAGTAGTATAACCCAGAGCCTTCTATATATATAGAAGGCTCTGGTATAACCCTCGTGGGCGCGCCTACATACTGTAGTTTACTTGTAGTAGGATCTCAATGGAAACAGTCGCAATGGGTGATAAAACTGAAAGCTTTAAGCCTGGTTTACACTATACCAGATAGAAACCGTACCGGATTGCAATGCGCAATCGGAGTGAAAAGCATACCGGTTTCGTTTCTGTTTACACTGTCGAGATATGCTCGACTGATCATGAAATTCGAGACCTGAGAAATAATCACGCCACACGATTCCATTGTATTGTTCTAGACATAGGGCGAACTACAAAGCATCAGTTGGGAAAGGGTAAAGTAGAAATGTTCGGAAGTTGTGACAATCTTTATGAAAAGATACGCCAAATATTGTCCAGCTTCCTACCCTAAAGTTCCCAGTCGATGGCTATAGCGAAGCCAAAGAAAATAGCTAGAAATGGTGGCAGTTCTCTGCAACCGAGGCTATCAGTAGGTTAGATACGAGGCGGTGGTGGTCAACCCACTCTGCTAGGACTGGTTGGTGGATGTCACGTGATGTTCACGTGATCAGAAATTACTAATAATTAGCTATGTTCATGTTGGCAAATTGCCTTGTTTATTAATATCATTCTTGGAGTTCGAAAGCCTGCGAGTGGTTGTGCTTCTTTCTGTCTTCGAGTCTCAATCAACTTACGACATGGTGTCAGGTTAAACTGGATTGACATCCAAGGACATCACGTTTAACAATCTTGCGTGAGTGAGCGGAATGAACCGGATTTTGTGTCAATTTTATTTTTTTGAATTGTTTTTGGTTTAGCTTCACGCGTTGGTTTTTGGTCAGAATAGGAATCAATAGTAAAACATCGATATGAACACTATTCTAGAAGAATTTTTTCTTCTTTTCTGAATAAAGATTTAGAAAAAACTGAAATCTAGACGTTATCTTTTTACAGAGACATATTTTACAGCTTTTGTTTCACTTTTGAGTTAAGACTAAATGTTGTTAGAAAGGTTCATCGTATAATTAGGGTACTGTCAATACTGTACGTGTTTGTAAAGTAAAATGTGCTGCGATGATCTCACTAGCATGAATATTTTCCATCCTGAATACCGTATTCATTTGTCACTTAATGACTTTAAGTTTACGGTTTTTAATTATGTTAATGCAATTAAGAGCTTTGTTAGACCGTTTTCTGGAGAAGCACCCCAACTGATCGATATCACCTTCAAGAAGAGGACAAATTACCGCAGCTAATCCAAAGATTTAGCCATTCAATTCAGCGTGGCAGTGCCATATGAGGGATCGAAAAATGACGCAAATATCAAAAGCCTTGCTTAGGTCAAAAGCAATGACTGAAACAGAGTCCCCGCTGTGTAAGGCTCTGCTCTACTCTTTCGTGGCGCAAAGAAGGACAGACTTTCAGGAGTGGCTCTTTAGAAAACCAGACAGCGCAACGGACAAAACGTATTGTTCAATCAGGGGGGTGTAATATTCGTGTGTAGCAGTCGCTCAAACACTTCTGACCTAGCTGATAAGGGTGTGATGCATTGGTAATGTATTTCCAATAATGGAGCATCTGCTTTAATAATTGGAATGACCATTCCATCCTTACCGTGGGTTAGAAAGAGGCCCTGCGTGATGTGCCAGTGCCTGTCATGATTCCTCTTCATTGGTGCGCTCATGCGCTGAGACTAAGCTCTTTTCTTTTAGCTGTCTCGGTGTGATC
Source organism: Calvadosia cruxmelitensis (assembly GCA_900245855.1). Lineage (NCBI taxonomy): Eukaryota > Metazoa > Cnidaria > Staurozoa > Stauromedusae > Kishinouyeidae > Calvadosia > Calvadosia cruxmelitensis. Next base: position 19,225 of record OFHS01000548.1, read on the forward strand.
AAGCGTTATTGATTCAAAAATCATAATTGAATCTCCTTTCACCTTTCAATCTGTAACATCTTCCTTCAAATACAAGTCAAAATTACTGACAAGATGGAGTCGTATAACATGCGTATACCACTTGGTTGTGCAGCGACGACTATTTTGTTTGCTGTCGTCTATAAAATCGCCGATATGGAGCTCATTCTGAAGTCAACACCGAAACTAAAGCAGAACAAGTATTCTTTGTGGCGTTGGAAGAATATCACGATGTCTTGGTTTCACAGCTTCTTTTCACTTATCCTTTGCATCATCTGGTGAGTGTAGCTAAAAGACGATTTTGAGTTGCAGTTGCAATATTTCTATGTAAATATGAGAGATGATAAATACCTGTTAAAGTTTTATTAGGTTTTCAAGCTACATACCTAATCAGGTCGGAAGGTCAGAACACAGATCGTAATTTGAGGCTAACAACAACAAGGCGACAACAGATCGTAGCTTATCTCTTGAATGCACTGAAATGTATGGACAATTAGCAGAATTTATGGCATGTTATGTAAATTTAAAGCCATATTTATTTCAATTGGCTTGTTTCTCAAATTATATTGCTGTGCAATTGGCTTCAAAATTTGTGCAAGGCGTCGACCACACAATGTCGTCGATGGCAATGTCACGTGATAGGGAGAAACTTTTCTGTTGTATGAATGACACTATCCTTTGTTTAACGTTGTTGTAGAAAAATCACTCGTATGATATGTCTACCCCTCTAAAGGTGTCTAAAATTTATCCTAATTTGCACTCAGACAATGACATTTATTTTCATTAACTGAAAACGGGGCGATGAATTGTCGATAAGTGTCAAAGACCTGGAGAGGAGGCGTAAAATTAACATGCAATTGCACGACGGGGGTGCCATGTGTTAAAAGCACTCAAAGTATTATTATAAAAATGTAACCCATAAATTATAGGGTCTCCGTATACCGTCCATATGGATGTTACCCTCAGGCTATAGGGGACAAGATGAATTAGTGATGATACTGAAGTAATGTGCTGTCATCACAACAGGTAAGTACGGTGATACCATCGAGGTAATTATATACCTAACGGCAACTCTAAGAATAGCTACAGCACGGCATATGTTACGAGGATATGCTTAAATGTTTAAATACTCCTTTTATGTTGAACATTAGTATAGTAATTTCTAATCAATTTACCGTTGCCATGACAATTGAACCTGATTGAAATGAATACTTTTTCCTGGTAAAGCATCATTTGGGGGTAATTTTATGAATTATTAGTAATAATGTATTTTATTTTATAAGTCATCACAACGATTGTAAACAGTTACCAATGAAGATATGTTTTACAAACTTCAATGAAATTAAGGATTATTTAGATTTAACTATGAAGGAGTTTGGCTAGAAAGAATAATTTTTAGATACTTGAAAATGTGCAGATCTTGACGTGTGGCTTTGAATATAGTAGAAATAACAAACGACAATATTATGGCTAAATCGTATGTTCTGTTGCAGTTGGATCCGTGAGCCCATCTTATGGTCTGATCCCACGATAGCTTGCAGTTCAATGACGCGATTGTTGGTATACTTTTCATTGGGTAAGTGATATTGAGAATCATCATTGGTGCGCCGAGGACTAACGAGTCCGTTGACGATTCAATGGACCAAGCGCAGTCCCAATGCATGACGGGACACAAATGTTTTAGGCACGTGGTTTTGAGCTGAAATTTACAATTTTGACAGCCAAGAACAATCCTTGAAATTTACCATCATTGAAAAGAGTATGGATGATTGCGTTGCAAACAAAGCATTCTCATGGCGTCTTCACCCGTGGCCGGGTCAACTCATTTATATACCGATATGCAGTGGGACTGCGCATGGCGGAATAGCATGTCCTCGGTCGTTTGCGTAGAATCGCGTTTACGACGAAAATGACAATGTCCACACGGCACCATTCGCTAGTGCGGTCTGCGAGTCTAGCTCTGGGTCTTCCAGGTCCGCGTCTGCGCCTTCCAGGAGACCGCTCAGCAAAACCGCGTATTTAGAAGCCCAGTGCAATATACGAATCAGGTGTTAATACGTGTAATACATACAAGAAATGCTCCCGAAAAATATTATCTCTTACTTATACTTACGATGGTACGCAGTATTTCTCTTAATGACATAATCAGCCTTCTAAAAATACCATTTGTTTATAAATCCAGACTGTAACATGCAGATATCCCGATGTGGTTTATTAAGCAAAGAAAACTATATTCACTGACTTGACTAATTAGGCAGATTAAATGCAATCAAACAAATATCACACTACTGTGTTATAACGTCATATAACCAAGAGAGACACGTAATGAGACAAGATGAAGTTGTCAAAACATTAGTAGGAAAGAGTTATCTGAACTTTTAGTCTCTGTAGCGATATCGTCTCTCTCTCCCCCTTTCTGTCTTTGTCTCTCTTGCACTAAACCATAAACTTCCAACGACTCCCGACAAACATACGCTTCTGTCACTTGACTCAGTAGTGATGATGATAAAATAATGGATGAAGATTGCTAAATCGCAGTAATCGCACCCTCTATAATCGAAGCACCGTTAGCGAAGCCATTTTTCAGGCTATCTCTGAAATTGTACTGGCAACAAAGCAACTTCAGATAGCAGCCCCACGACAGCTGAAGAAAACAACGCAGGTTGGCGGGGAAAGAATAGGATCCGAGGCTTGGTCGATAACAATAATTATATTGAATTATATGAATAATTGAAGTTTTACATCATCAAAAGGCATAATATTATGCGTTAATAAACGTTATTATATTTACATGTCTTACGCAACACTGCAACGACACAACAACATCAACGTGAGTCGATAGCATGCGGATAACGCATTGCCACATTAGGAAAATAGCATTGATATTGGATTGGCTGAATTTTAAAAGGAGGAAACCACGACTGAAAGCAAGCCACGGCGATAGGGATGTAATAGAGGCAACTACGCTGAATGAAATAAGTGCATATTAGCATGTATATCCGTCGCTAACGCTTGAGACAATAGGACATCTGTGTTCCAATTATGGGTACATATGATTGCTTTGAATATAACGATGTTCGGTTAGATTGACATTTTTACAATTTATTTTCTGTTTTCATCAAACCAGGCTCTTCTTTCTTTAAGCTGCTGACCTTGGAGTAGCCGTTTGTTTATATTGAATAAAATTGCAATAGAGTTTTTTTCATTTCACAAGTTACAAAGTCGCATCCATTTACATCCATTTTGCTTAATATGTCTCTGCATTGGATTCTACCTAGCAGGCCTATACTCTTATATTCTGTAAAGCTTGTAGGCTGTACTGTACTCAATATCATACATTCTGTAAAGCTTGTCAGTCATCCTCACCTACCTGGTGTGCATCTCTCCTGCTAGGCTGCTACAGATCTTGAGGTTGTATGTATTTGATTATCTATTTGTCTTTAGTGCCCACTAAGCATCCCCTGCATTTATAAGTAATGCTGCAAAATTGAACAGTATGCCATGACTGTTTTAAAAAGATCTAAGCCTTACTGACACGCTGACAAAACACAAACGTTTAAAACGTTTTTGGAAACCGTACTACCGCAGTAGACCTACGTTCTACTCTTTGCAATTCAGCTGAGACTTACCTCTGCATAGCCCACTTGGGCATAAGCCACTTTTAAACTGCACAAACTAACACGTGTTCCCCCTAGGTTAGATTTAACCCGTGTTAAAATGAACTGCACGTTGTTTCTTCATAGTTTGAAGGGTTCTTGCCAGAAATGGCACTGGTTCCCGTTGACATGCCCATTCGCTTTCTCAAAATAACCTAAGGCGAACACCGTTTCCATTCACACGGCAACTAACACGGGTCGAACACAGTTTAAGCTCGGGCGAACCCATCTCGTTAGGTGGGTTAGTTTAAGATTGTGCCCTCGCAGTGAGTACTTGGTCGCTTCATACATCTCCAAAGATTCCATATCCAATAGGGCTAGTCTCTCTTTATATGTCTTTATATGACATATCATAATGTCTACCAGGAAAGCAGATATGTCGAATGAAATTGCGTTGAACCTTTTCAATCATCTTGATACCTTACCAGGCAGGGACTCCAGACGGGTGATGCTGATTCTAAGATTGGCCTAACATATATCTTGTAGGCATTGAGGAGGATGTCTGGGTCACTGGACGAAAGACACTTTCTAATTAATGACGATCTTGAATACGCCTTGGCAGCCAGCAATGCGTCGAGGGTTTTAGATTTGAAGAAATAATAGCACCTAAGCCTTTGATCTTGTCGACTTCTTTGAGCTGGTGTCCAGATAAAGTGTATTCGCACGAAGGAATGTTTCTGTTGCCAACAGAAAATCTCGAGCACTTGTCAAATGCAATGCGCATCTGCCATTTCGCAGTCCGTTCATGTAATGCGTTAAGAAAGTGCGACAAAGATGAGCTGGCGTCTGCTCTGCAGGAGAATACTTTCGCATCATCGGAAAATAATTTGATACTGCAGTGTTCTTCTAGACAAGTAACAATGTCATTTACGAATAAGATAAATAGCAAAGGTACCCGCACTGAACCTTAAGGCACTCCACTGACGACAGCTAGCGACTTTGACAAAGCTTGATCGATGGAGACACGCTGAGTACGGCCAGAAGGAAAAGCGGAGATACAATAAAGAAGTTCCGATTGGCTTCCATAGGCTTTGAGCTTAATAATTAATTTTTGATGGGACACGGTACCAAAGGCCTTGATGAAATCGATGTACACGGTATCAACACGCAAACGTTTGTTGATAGCTTGACTACAATGAGATTGGACGGTAATTTTGACACATAGATGGTTTTCCTTACTTATAAATTGGAATCACGATGGCTGTCTTCCAGATACTAGGAAGTTTTCCACTCAGAAAAGATAGTTCAAATAATAATGAGAAAGGCAATATCACGTCATTGGAAATGGACTTGAGGAAAAGAGCTGGGTAACCGTCTGGTGATCGTGAAGTTTTATTTGGCAAATTGTTCAAGTCACGGAGGAGATTGGTATGTGTGAATTCAATGAAGGACATGTAGGTCTGACTTGCAACTTGAGATGGAAAATAAGGGGTCTTCCCGTCATCCTCAGTGGATACACTGGAAAAATATTTGTTAAAGCAGTTCGCTTTACTATTACTATCACTGACATCAAGTCCTGCCTCATCTTTTAGATATGGAATTGCGGGATGAGACGGGAGCTTTGAATTGACGTAAGAGTAAAATCTTGCTAGAGAAGGATCATCTAGAAGAGATTTCTCACGCTTCACATGAAATTCTATCACCGCCGTGTCATATGCTTTTGATAACTTGATGTAATCTCTTTCAGCTGTCGGAGTTTCTTTGCTCCTACGATAAGCAGCGCGTTTCTTCAAAGACAACACCCTGATGTTTTTTGGATACTTTGGTTTCCGTGGGTTTCCTTTGACTGTTGGCACAAAATGGTCGATTCAATAGTCCAATATAGAATATATACTTCCCCAAAAGTGTTCAACGTCTCCTTCTGCGTCGTTGAGTAATCCTATCCAATCTGTTATCTGTAGGCATTTGGAAACTTAAGAGTAGTCCCCTTTTCTGAAATTACGTTTTTGATGCGGTGTATAGTATGTGCATTTGGCAAAGAGACGTGAATGGAAAACTCAATGCAGTTATGGTAGCATGCTTGGGCGAAGGGTTCTACTACCTCTACATCTGCGACAATAGAGGGCGTTGGTGTTAAAATGATATCAAGTATATTATTGGCACAGGTAGGCTGTGTCACCACTTGATGGAGTTGATTTCTGACGACAGCGTCTACGAACCGCTATCCCCTGTACTGACAGGCACGCTTCAGTAAATGGAAGAGTAGTTGAAATCATCAACTAGAAAACATGGGAAAGTGCATCCAGAACAATAGTCTATGAATAAAGACAGGCTATTTGTTTCAAACAATGAAATAGATTTAGATGGAGGTTGATATATGCATGCCATACGGTGAGAGTGTCTAGAATTTATGCGAATGTCAATCATTAAATCCTCTAAGGCAGAAAAAGCCTAAGGTAATTCCACAACGTTGTAATTGAATGATTTTCTAATCAGCACGGCAACACCACCTCCAGACGAGCTCCTCTCTCTGTCTTTACGAATAATGCAATAGTCTGTTTGTGTTGTCGTGATAAAGATAGAGTAGATATAGAGTCCTTTTATTGATATAAATACATCTGTCTGTGTTGCTTTTTGTGCTAGGATATCTGATTTACGATTTGTTCAATGTGATATACAACACTGGATTTCAGAATTTGTTAGAGATACTGCATCATGTAATGGTAAGTAAAATCAATGTGAATGCTCATCGTTTTATATACATTCCAGCCGTTTGACGCTATTAACGTCAAACTGTCTACAGGCTTCAGGGTGTCAGGATTTGGAATGCAATATCCTGCCAGCCTAAAAATCTGTCAATATTGCCGAATTCAAACTTGATTGTAAACAAAATAATTATTGTAAGCAACATGCTATAATTTTCAAGATTTGTATTGCTTTATAATAGATTATTATTTATTTGTTTACATTATATTCTTCTTTTAAATGAAAAAAAGTTATTTGAAACTCAATGGATTTTTCAGATTAAAGTAACACACACACACAAGGATGCCGAATTGCCATATTTTAGCATAAATAGGATACAGCTTTATAACTTTCATAAATTGTGGCATATGTATTGCTAAATTGTGGGATACCCTTTAGATTTCCACAGGGACTAATCTTTAGCAGTACACTGCAAAGAAGCGAGTATGATTCCATACTATAGGATTTGAAAAAGAAGCAGATTTTATAGTGCCCCTCTCATCAAATTTAACGCTGTGGGTAGAACTCTGTAATGAAATATGATTAGCAAAATGAATAATTATTTTTATTGTGATAACGGATAGTGGAAATATCGACGTCCTAAAATGGAAATGTGTTCTCTCATGCGCTGGAAACTGAAAGAGGAAACTCTCCCGTACTAACTTTGTCAGCGATTCCGATCTGTCTTCCGACCTCCGTTAGTAGTAAGGCTTCTAAAAGTCGACGTCATAAAGTTAATCGTTAATAGCTTTACGATATCTTGATTAAAGCATTCTTTTGTCAATCCTATGTTTTTATTTAGTCATACTTGCATGCAACATATCGGATTTGGGGAAAGTAAAACATTAACGAATTGTCCGATAACGTACAAATATAAGCAAGGCAAGAGCCATCGAATGTGAATAACTAAAGTGAAGAAGACTATTTTCACCATATAGCAAGAAATATTACAAAAAATACGTAACTTTCATAAAGACGACTGAACAAGGCTAATGGTCAAAGGAAAAAAGGCATAACTTACAATCTACCTAACAGCCATGAAAAAATATGTAAGAGGGAAAATATTGGACCTACAGTCAACCAATCGATGATCAACAGCGGCAAAGCTTGATTTTTAATTACGATTCGTGCTGAACGATTGACAACGCGCTTTATTCCTTTCGTTTCAGGTCATCATCCTCTTCGAACGCATTCTACACTTCGACATGCTTTGTGGTATTGCAGTACAGTGTCTTTCAACAGAGTTATCGACAACAGTATTGAACACGAGAAAGCTATTGCAATACGCAAACAAGCAAGATACAAAATTGTTTCAGTTCCTTCGTAGGATTTCCTTTTTGGTTGCCATGACAAGATTTATTCCTAGCACAAATCTAATGTACAGATCTTACTGGGTGTCGTGGAAGGTTTCTTGGATTTTTCACCCTTGCTTTACAACTTTAGGAGGTCTGTTTTTGAACGTCTATAATTTTGTAGTTTTGAAAAAAATTCTAGTGTCAGATGGAGACATGATACCTTTTTGAATAGAAGTAAATTAAACGCTATTATGATACGTTTTGCTTTGAAAAGATCGAAGTTTAAAATGGAGAATGGCAGAATGGATTACTCAATACGCATGTGTACCGACGCTTTGAAAGTCTATTGTGCCTCTAATCAGGAAATAAGTGTGCTCCATTGCTAATGAGCTTAGACAACTGATGAAGCTGCATGTATGCTGACATTGTCAAATCAAGTGTATCTTGGCTGATTCTAAATGTCATGTTGATTTAATAAACGTTCATTTGTATCTTACAATTGCGTTTTACTTTGATTGGAAATGCAGTTTTGGTGAACAACTTAAGATAATTATATGTTTATTTGGATTTTCATGTAATTTACTCGTGTTACATTCTTTTGAGTTAATTATCCAGATGAGACTACATCGAATTATACTTATGCCAATGCTTTTAGATCGTGAGAGAAACAGAATCATTAGGAGATGCAATGTGGTCGACCACGTCGTCTGCATACATGTTATTCGCATGAGTGTCTACAATTAAGTGTGTGGGTCTAAAAGAGCTATTGATTAATGCAGCGAGGAACGTGATGTTTGGTTACACCAAGGTAGATTACACTACATAGCTCGTATAGAGGTGGACACTCGTAATAGCCGCGCAGCAGTGACCATGAGCAATGCTAACATCTACGAAAGCCATGAGAATTTATAGAAGATGTTTCATTTGTTGGTGTATCGCTCGTTGCTTCTCTATTAGGCTTGCTCAACACCAAGCATGCAGAGCAAGTGCTGTGGAACATACACATCTGTGTGTAGAATTGGATTTAGTACCTAGCAGACGATTCTCTTTCGATATCGCTATTACCATGAACACATCCGGTATCCTTATAAAGGTCGGTATCATAGTATAGGAAATTTTCTGACTCGCATCGATGTTTGATTCGTCAATCAATGCAGAAGCGAAAGAAAACAAAAACTATGATCTATTGTTGGACAATTTTATTTTCTTCCCGATCGGGGTGGAAATGTTCGGTTCTCTCGGGCCTACGGCATAAAACTTTTTAGCGAACTGTTTAAAAATTTGAAGGAGCAGAGTTTCGGCCCAGGCCCAGGCTTGAAAACCCAGGTGTTACAAAATATTCGCCTTGCCATCCAACGCTGCAACGCAACATCGGTGATGGGCACCTTTGGTGAAACCGATAGCCTCATGTATGATTAAATAATTAATTAGGTTTGTCACGTAGCATATTCTTTAATTTAGTTCCCTTTAGATATCTTTTGGTTACTGTCTTTTTAACTTTATTCATTTTAATTGCTGTAAGGTTGAAACAAATATGTGCGAAATTGCAGCAGCGACAAGCTTCGGGCACCCAAAAATGATTGCATAGTGTTCGCTAGTAAACTGATAAAATAGTACAGGAGCAACGCTTTTGAGTACGGAATTCTTCACCTTATTAATTTTCTTCCACTATCACTGCTCGCTGTCAGGCTGCTGTACCCTGCAAAGATTCGTACCATGACGGCAGACCACAAGAGCCGCATTTTTCAAACCGTACACAGATAATAGGTGAGCTTTAGAAGGTACAATGCATTATTAAGCTCTTCTCCTTCACTGCTTACTTTGATCCAAATAAACGAACAAAATGTTCATAGCTCGTGGCACTTCCTGAAGAGCAATAATGAAATATAACTGATCAGGCGTCCGTCTGCGGAATAGTCTACACTCCCCTGTGAAGACGGTCGCCTGCAGAGCCAGCTTCGGCAAGATGAGTAGAAAGCATCTGCAGTAGCACTAATACTTTGTTACTACTTATAATATTTTTAAAACTGTATATTAGTAACGTTTTGTATCCATACATTGTCATATCATAATTCAAGTGTATCTATTTGCATCTGCACCATAAAAAAGCTATTGCGGCTTATTGATTTACAGAATAAATAGTGATGATGATGATGATGACGGCTAATGATCGTTGCTCGAAATTAAAAATATGAATTTTCAAACAATTTGAACTTTCAAGAAATGAAGAAATGATAATCGAAACCGGAAGTTGAAAACATAGGAAAATCTGAGCTTTTCATGACGATTGTTGCCAAATTATGGAAGCTCTATTTTAAAGAATTCCAATGACAAGAGCCATAATCTGAACACTTGTCGTACTCATATTTGAGCAGTAAATCTCAAGTAATATTTTCTTTCTCTTCTGAAGGAAAACACAATAATTAAAGGTTCCCGTTTGGAATGTTTGTAGAAATTCAATTACAGATGTTCCCGTCGTTCCGTAACAAGCTCGCAATTCATATATGAATTGAATGCATAATAAGACTTATTGCATATCTGACAAATTTAGAATGAAGCAATCTTACAGAGGAGTATTGGAAAGGAACAAAATGTGAACTTTTGTCTGAAGTATCTCAAACTGACTGCGTAAGGAGTTTTATGGACATTTTCTCTCTATTTATATCTTGATGTATATTTGGTAGCTCCAGCTCAATTGCTTCAGCTTACTTAAAAAATGGGCGCATTGACATTCAGTCTAACACAGTACGAAATTCATAGACAAACGCAAGCGCCACTAGGAGTCTTTTCAGCTTCCGTTTGGGACAATCTTTGACAGTTAACGAAAACAAAAATCGAAAAAGGCGTATGTGTCGATGCTCAGAATTCGGAGCTGAAAATGTGAAGATTTTGTCTGGTCTGGATAAATCAAACCGATATATAAAAATACCAGTTTAATTTATTGTTGGTAACTTCAGCGTATTTCTTAAACACGAGCGCATCTTTAATCATTTACTGATATTCAGTTAAACACAGTACGAAATTCATAGACGAACGCAAGCTTCAGGAGTCTTTTCAGGTTCCGTTTGAGACAATCTTTGACAGTTAACGAAAACAAAAATCGAAAAAGGCATATGTGTCGATGCTCAGAATCCGGAGCTGAAAATGGGAACTTTTTGTCTGGTCTGGATAAATCAAACCAATTTATAAAATTTTAGATTTATTTATTGTTGTTAAGTTCAGCGTAGTTCTTAAACAGTTTTAAGAAAGGCAAATGATCCGTGTGCCAGAATTATCGTCCGATATCTTTGACTGGTATTATTTGTAAAGTCATGGAGTAAATTATGGCATACCAAATGAGGCAATTTCTCATTCAAAAAGAATAGTTGTCGAAAGAACAATATGGGTTCTTGTCACATCGTTCCACATCTAATCTAATTTCGTCATGGGCCAAATGCCCGTCGGCGCTCTATCGATGCAATCCGAACAGATCAGCGGACATCGACTGCCTGTTGTGCTTCTACCACAGTAACTCGGTTCATTGCATGGTCCAGCAGGCCTTCTACAGTCTCGCCGCACAGCCGAGCAACTGCGCTTGCAAAGCGTGCTCGTGGTCTTCCAAGGCCTCTTCTTGTTTCCTCTGGCAGCCCTCTGAACAGATCCCGTTCCAAACTTCCACGTCTTGCCAGATGAGCGAGCCATGAGGATTGCCTACGGATGACGTCGCATACGCGGAAACACCAGCGATTCCCGATTCGCTCATCCAGCTCCGCGTTTGAGATATGGTCTCGCCAACTGATGCCTAGTAACTCTCTCCAGACTGACCTACCAAACGCATCAAGCCGTTGTACATCCGCTGTTTTCATTGTTCATGTGCTGCTGCCATACAGTACCTTGGATAGCACGAGAGCGCGGATTACCTGCAGCTTGGTGGCGATGTTGATGCGTGCTTTCAAGTAAGGTGTTGAACGGATAGCTTGCTTTCCTATGGCAACTCGTTTGCGGATTTCGACAGTATCATCCATCGTAGAATTGATGGTGCAGCCAAGGTAGACAAAGGATTCCAATCGATTGATAGTTTGGCCTTCGTAGGATACCGTGTCTGTTGCGTTGACAGCAGGAGCATCAGTTACTACCAGGTATTCAGTCTTTCCTGGGTGCAACCGCAGGCCAAAATCTTCTGCTACTTCACCCAGAGCTGCAAGCATCTCCTGTGCGTCGTGGGCTGACAGTGCTAAGAGAGCGAGGTCATCGGCGTATCGGAGTTCGGCAAAAGCATGTCCTTGTACGTCTGGCAATCGCAGACGGCTGATCNGGTCATCGGCGTATCGGAGTTCGGCAAAAGCATGTCCTTGTACGTCTGGCAATCGCAGACGGCTGACCTTCTCGTACCACTGGCGTAGCATAACCTCGGTGTAGATATTAAATAAGGTTGGAGATATAGGGCATCCTTGCCTGACCCCGAAAGGAGTATCGAACAGNTCTGATACGCGGCCTTTCCATGCTATGCATCCTTTTGCTGCAGCATATAGCTGCCTGACCAGGTGAACAGCATCTGGGTGAACTCCAGCTTGTTGTATAGCGTTGCCATCAGCTTCTCGTGACGCACACTGTCGAATGCTTTCTTGAAGTCGACAAACACCATGTGCAATGGCTTTCTCACAGCCAGATGAGCTTGGCTGATGAGCTTCAGCCGGGTGATCGCGTCTAGCGTGGACTTACCAGGCAGAAAGCCATATTGCGTAGGACAGACAAACGAGGTGGCTGCCTCCATAAGGTGCCGCTGTATAAGGTACAACACCACCTTGCTGGCATGAGAGATGAGAGCCAGAGTTCTGTAGTTTGAACAGATGCCACTGTCACCCTTCTTGAAGAGAGCCAAGTAGTTTGATATAGTGGCGCGTGTTGGCCATTCGCCTTTCACCCATATCTCACACACCGCAAGGAAGAAACATTCAAAGATAACTTCATCGTCACACGCCACCTTCAGACATTCTGCTGAAAGCTGATCTGCACCAGTTGCCTTACCATTTTCAGCTTCTTGACTGCTTTTCTCACTTCTTCTCTTGTTGGTGTTGTTTCGCTCTTGTAGTCTACCACAGGAAGGCGTGGCCTCACAAGGCTTGAACCAAACAGCTCACTGGAGTACTCGTGCCAGCGATCAAGCTCGTGGTCCTCGTCCAGCACGCTGCCTTGTGCGTTCTTTATACATGCCGGTGATTTGCTTTACCTTTGGTCAGCGTTCTCGCGTGTGCAAATAAGGTCCGAGCATCATGCTTCTTGTAGGCTTCGTCCATTGCAACATGGGTTCTGTTTAGCCCGTCCTCCAAGTCCTTCACATGTACTAGTCTTTCCGTTCCACATGTACTCGATTATTAGACACCTTGCACAAATGGAGTCAAGCCATTAACCAGCGATTACGTGTTGACGCCGTATACATCGACTTTAGCAAAGCGTTCGACACCGTGTCCCACAGCAAACTAATAGTCAAGCTCAAAGCTTACGGTTTTAAATCCGAATTTATTTATTGGATTTCAGAATTTCTCTGTGATCGTACCCAAGTCGTTTCCATTGACCATGTTCTATCTGAGCCCCGAAATGTTGCCGGTGGTGTGCCGCAAGGGTCAGTACTTGGACCGTTATTGTTTATTTGTTTATAAATGACATTGTTAGCTGCCTTGAAGAGCAATGTCAGATCAAACTCTTTGCTGATGATGCCAAGTTATTTTCTTGCAGAAAAAATTTAAACCTCAATTTATCGAATACACTGCAAAATCTGTGTGACTGGGCTGCCAAGTGGCAATTGCGAATTTCCTTTGAAAAATGTTCCGTTCTCTCTACTTTGGGCAATACAAATGTACCACCCTGTGAGTACAGCTTGGACGGACACACGGTCAATCACGTCAACAAGATCAGGGATCTCGGAGTAATCCTAACATCTAATTTAAAATACTCTAAACATTGCTCATGGTTGGCTGCCAAAGCTTACTCTAGGTCTGCACTGATTAGAAAATGTTTTACGTCGAACAACCCTGATATACTTATCAAGGTCTACAAAGTTTATTCCGACCAATCTTAGAGTCGCTGTCTCCTGTCTGGAACCCTCGCTTGGTGCGTGATATCAAAACTGTAGAACGCGTGCAAAAGCATTTTACGCGGTATGTCTGCCGCTGCAAAGGGGAAACATCACTTATTGTCATACATGGAACGATTGCAAGCATTCGATTTAGAATCTGTGGAGTTGCGACGCATTAAGCGTGATTTGTGCATGATATATAAAATTACTCACAATCTAGCAGACTTAAAAATTGATTTGCTTTGTACATATGATCTTAATAAGTATTCTACGCATGGAAACTCCATGAAGTTAAAGCCATACTCCCTCTGTAAATTAACGTCTGTTCAACATCAATTTGTGAACAGAGTCATTCCTTGGTGGAATGGACTGCCCGAGGCATCTGTGACAGCAACATCAATTCAAAAGTTCAAGCGAAGTTTAGAACTGATAGACCTTAAGTCAAAATGTCTTGCATACTAGTTAACTCGTGTATAGTCTGTCCTTTAATTTGCATTTTATGCTTTGGCTTCATTATGTAAGTGCAAGTTATTCTTCCCATTATTTGCCAGTCAAAATTTTTGACAAATAAAACATACATACATACGTACATACATACATATACAACATGAGCGCATCTTTAATCATTTACTAATATTCAGTTAAACACAGTGCGAAATTCATAGACGAACGCAAGCGTCAGGAGTCTTTTTAGCTTCCGTTTGGGACAATCTTTGACAGTTAACGAAAAGAAACATCGAAAAAGGCATAATTTGTTGATGCTCAAAATCCGGAGCTGAAAATCTGAACTTTTTGTCTGGTCTGGATAAATCAAACCAATTTATAAAATTGCAGGTTTATTTATTGTTGGTAACTTCAGCGTATTTCTTGTAACAGATTCCAATAAATGGTCGCCACAGAAGAAACCTCAAGGAATAATTAATTAAGATAAGAAATTATTATATAATATTTGGAAGCTTCCATAATCCAAAATGGTTTCCATGTATTAAAAAATGTAAACCAGATGTTAAAAAAAATTCGAGCAACGACAACATGCCGATAATAACAACGAGGTAAAATTCTAGGAACTTTAAGTACCGTTGTTAATTACTATGGAGAGACAGAAACTAGAAGTTAGGGACCGCTCATAGTTTGTAGAGCGAGTCGGTACCGGAAAGAGCCCAATATGTGCTAAAACATTTCAATCAACCTTTGGATGCCGATAAAATAACTAGCCAATAACTCAACATTTTGATATTGTATACAATACAAAAGCTAGAAATGTTTATATTATATTGTGGTGAATGGTGGAGTGTCACTGTCACGTGACACAAGCCCCGTTTCCAAGCGTGCACATGTCCGCGTTTGCACGTGCATAATTCACTTTCATTACTGCTCAGCTGAAGTCGGGTCGTTATTTGTCGTCTCCGGAGCAGTACGTTACAAGCTAAAATTGCGGCTATGTCAATTCGATTTTCAGATTTAATTAAGCCCTTTCGAGGAGACGGAAGTCAAAATGTTGAAGTTTGGCTGAAGAAATTGGAGATGGTCGCCAGACTGCAAAAGGTACCTGACCTGGTGGATCTTGTACCTTTATTTCTCGAAGGTGCGGCATTTGCTGTCTATCAGCAATTTGCAAGTTAGGTGAAAGCCTCTTATTACGGTTTGAAGAAGGAGTTGCTTGGTGCGTTCTCCGCAGATAAATTCCGTGCTTATGAAGATTTCCGCATTCGTCGGCTTATGGATGGCGAAGCCGTTGACGTTTATTTGGCAGATTTGCGTCGTTTACTTGGGTTGGTAGGTGGGACAGAGTGTAGTCAGTTGCTTCTATGCGCATTTGTATCTGGCCTGCCAGAGCAAACGTCTTGCCAGCTACGGGCGCTGTCTAATTTGGACTCTCTGGAATTGAGTGATGTTGTCAAAAAGCCAAGAATGCTTGTGTCCGAAATTTCGACTCCCGTTTGCGCAACCGCTTTGTCCTCCGCCTCGAGATCGAATCCCCGTAGCCGCTTCCAAGGGCATTGTTTTAAATGTCGTCGCAGTGGCCTCAAGGAGAGCCAGTGCACGTCGAAAAACGCTGCAGGGGAGGTTTCGTCGGAGCCAGCTCCCTCTCCTCAGTCCACATAAAGGCCCTGCCTACGATTATTGTTCGTTATGCTGCCGGTAAGTCTTTTGTTGCCTTGGTGGACACTGGGTGTACTTCCTCACTCGTTGCATGTGATATGTTGGCTGTTGATGGTAATTGCGGGACTCGTGTTGAAATCTTATGGACGGTCGTACAGCTCGCCTCGCTGTGCCGGAACGGTTACTGCTACTGTTAACATTTGTGGAGATTTCATCTCAGCTCCGTTTCTTGTCTGCTCGTCAATGGTGAACAATTTCCAATGCGTCATCGGCATGGATATTATTGGTCGACTGGGCGGTGTCTCAATTGATGGAATGTGCGGTGTCCAGTTTGGCTTACCGGTTGCCCCATCAGTGATGGCATTTCATGCGTCATCAACTCCCGCCCCAAATTCTTCGGGTTATGATCCGCCTCGGTCGTCAGCGTTGGACGTCACCGGATTGCCTCAACCGTTGTTTGGTTTCGGTGGAACAGAAGATGGTGGTCTTGGACCGGTTTCTGAGTCGTCTGCGTCTGTTGCTGTTGAGTCGTAGCGTCCGCTGTCTGGTGTTGCGCCATCGGTGAATGACGCACGAGATGGCGTTCTTGGGTCGGTCGTTGAGTCGTCTGCGCCTGTCGCTGTTGAGTCGTCGCGTTCGCTGTCATCGGTGGATGATGCACGAGATGGCGTTCTTGGTTCGGTCGTTGAGTCGTCGCGTCCACTGGCTTGTGTTGTGTCGTCTATGGCTGGCACATTGGATGGCGTTCCTGGTCCGGTCGCCGGGATGGTGGATGTTGAGTCAATGTGCCCACCGGTCGCTTCCACGTTATCTGCTGCTGAACCCGTTGCCATCCGTGTTGATGTTGTTGATGATGATTTTTCTGCTTCGTTTGATGGCACGAAATGGACTGTGGCTTGGACTTGGCACAACGAAGAAGAGTTGTCGTCCCTTCATTCGCAGCTCTAACAATACCCTATCGCCTCAGCCGATGTTCGTGTGGCCTTTGACACTGAGCTGGACGAGTGGATAGCCAATGGTTGGCGGGTACCACACGACGTGCGACTACATGGAGTTGTGGACAACATAATACCATTGATGGCCGTTGTCCAGACAAATAAAGCGAAAATGCGTCCGGTGATGGATTTTCGCAAGTTGAATGAGTTTATTCCTTCGCACACCGGCAACAGTGATGTCTGTAGTGAAACACTACGGAAGTGGCGTCGTCTGGGCGACCGCGTCTCAATGCTTGACTTACGAGAAGCATATTTGCAGTTACATGTCTCTCCAGACCTTTTTCGACATCAAGCTGTGCAAATTCGCGGCCGCGTGCATTATCTTACTCGTTTGGCGTTTGGTATGAATGTTGCCCCAAAAATCATGTCCGCCGTGTTAGCCAAAGTTCTCTCGCTTGATAGTGCCGTTTCGCAAGCCACTGACAATTATATTGACGATGTCATAGTTGATGAAAGCATTGTTAGTTCTGCGCATGTGCGAGATTAAAGAGATATGGCCTGATCACGAAAGATCCGGAACCAATTGATGGCGCGCGAGTACTTCGACTTCATGTAGCATCACGTAAAGGACGCCTGGAGTGGTCACGTGACAATGTCTTACCGTCCCTTGACATGGAAACTCCGCTTACACGTCGTAAAGTACGTTACAAATGGTAAGGACGACCACGCAATCAATTGTATAAGTTACGTAATGTAACTTTGGGTTATGCAACTAGGGACTCAGGAAGACAAGGGACGTGAAGACGAGAGGAAGTAGTAGAGCAGTCAAGCAAGCAAGCCACGTGAGCAACTGTCTTCGCTTTAATATTATGTGTATCTGCAAACAAGCACAACCATTCTAAGCCAAACGCTGCGTCCCTACTAAAGAACTCACCGGAGACGTTGTGAGAGCTCGTCTAGCATCGCTCGGATGGCAAACAGCCAAACAAAAGGAAAATCAAATAACAGGAAATCAATGGATCACAACAAAAGCAAACAAAATATTTGAACAGCTCTTCTCTTGTCTCGTGCGCTTTCAAGTGTATTGTTTGTTTCACAAATCAAGCCATCCGTCCTTCTTCTAAGGCTAACATCTATATCAAAACAAAAATCCATGGACAAGATGGAGTCGTATAACATGCGTATACCACTTGGTTGTGCAGCGACGACTATTTTGTTTGCTGTCGTCTATAAAATCATCGACATGGAAATCATCTTGAAGTCAACGCCGAAAATAAGGCAGAACAAGTATTCTTTGTGGCGTTGGAAGAACATTGTGATGTCTTGGTTTCACAGCTTCGTGTCGCTTATCCTTTGCATTATCTGGTGAGTGTAACTACAAATTACAAGATGATTTGGAGATTCAATCGCAATATATCGGAGTACTGAGCAAATGAGCGACACAGTTATCTGTTGCAGTCTTATACCGCGTGCGTTTACACGGGACAATTAGTCACGCCAACTAATTGAGTGTGATTTCATTCCAATTTTCAGAGATATTTTTGTTGATCGTTCAAACGATCGATTCGACGATCAGTCTAAGCAATTTTCGATAACGAGGCTTGGCGCCTCGTTCAAGGTTTGTTTTTCAAAATTAACGAGGGAAGTTTGTTCGCCAACATGTCTAATCTCGAATTAACAACAAGTGACGATGGCGGTAGTTTTTCTTTACCCAGGCTAAAGCAGGGTTCTCCTTTCCCTCTCCATTTTTTTGCTCCGTAAATTTTTATTTTCCTTTGCTCCTCTCTCACTTTCCGACTCTTATTTATTGCATCTATATCGGAGATAACACTTTGCGAAAGATCAGTTTCTGTTCCATTTGTTGACCGAGAAGAAAAAGAAAAATCAACAGCAGCGTGATAGAAAGATGAAAATGGTCATCATTGCCCACGTAAGCAACTGTGAACTCAATCCCGCCGTCATTTGAATGGTGGAAATCTCCCCGTGAGACAACGTCGTTGGCTGTTGAATATAAAATATGTCATAGTTGATCATGGATTGTAAAGAAAAATCAAACTGCAATTGTTTGCAATGAAAACATGAATGATTAAACTATCACTTGCATAACGTTCGGAGGTTTTGCAGATCGGTTAACTATTTCAGTAATAAAGATCTTTGTTTCGGCTGTGGTTAAGTCGACCTTCCCATTTGTCTACACGGACGCCATTTTGAAAGATATGAACCCAGTCTGGGACAGCTGACCTCGAATGCAAGCCTGCTCTCTGGTTGGACGACACTAGTTGAGTTGAACATAAATCGTTTCAAATTTAGAAGCAGCTCTATTACTGACAACTCCAGCGCAGTTTTAGACCGACTTGCCAGCGCGCGACTGATCGCACAGAAACCCGCTTTTGCACGGCGTCGCGATTTCCCCCTAATTTATTGGCCCAACTAATCGTCCAGCGTGAACGACGCTTTGTCAGCTTTTCCTACTTAATCGCTGTAATGAATGTCTATTATTTTCTACAAGAACAGTATTAACTATATTAATATCTCTTGCCAGGAAAATATAACGAATGCATTCGGAATGTATCGTGGTTTACCCTATTTTAGGAACATATTATGGGAATTTTGGACTGACTATATTGTTGCGAGCTTAGAAAAGCTTAAGCAAGGCGTCGGCAGCAAGAGGATGTTGACGGCAAGTGACACGTGATAAGAAAAAAATGAACTTTTCAATTGTATTGGTGTCCATCGATAGGGTTGTCATAACACAGGCGCACATTTATTTATTATATGACAAGCTGTCAAGGTCTCAAGACAGCTCTAAGAAATCTATGCTGCAATCAGGCAATACTTGTTTAAGTTGTTTTACAGTCAACAAATTGGGGACGATAAAGCGTTGATGAAAATTAAGGACGTAGGGTTGAGATATGGCGGTCGAAGTTGGCAGTTAAATTCAGATGCAAAAAGACACCCATAAATTACAAAATTGCTTTGAAATGCATACAAAAACTGTGCATTATAGCTTAATTTTTTAAAACAAGGGTTAACATATTAGGACTGTCAGTACTTCAATATTCCATCAGTAGGGTGTATGCTCATTAGACACCAAAACTGAGTGCAATCTGCACAGAAAAGATGCGAGTGCGTCCAAGATATGACTCCATGAAATGAGATTTATCAGATTTGAGGTACTATACAGACATGTGTTTGATTTGCACTTCAAATTCGACTGAGAGACTTGAAAAGATTGGAAATCACAATAGAATTTCCTGGAACAGTCCTTCTCAGAATTAAAGAATTAACAATCCGTCAAAAGGCCGAATACTCTACGTTGATGCTCAGAACTTAAGGTTTTGAATTAACGTATTACGACTCAGTGGTAGATTGGCTAAATCTGGTCTCTATTTTTACATTACTATCGGCTAAAGTCACATATAATAGGAAGCCGAAACCTTACGAAGTGATGCATGGCTTTTGAAAATTGTCATGCCCCACATAGATGATGCACATTGGTTCCTTCTTGACTTATCGATCTACTAATGAAGTCAAATCAGCATCCGTCATAGGCACTTTAACGTGTGAAACAGGTACAACAAGACTTGCCTTGAGTAGCTTGCCACCACTAAAGCTCAAGTCATCCCCAGGCATCATCGTTGGACTAATCTATCGCCCCCCGTCAGCAAGCACGCAGTGGATGTGTGAGTATGAATCCACCCTAGAACAAGCGTTTCTCGAGGACAAAGAAACATATGTCCTTGGTGACTACAACATCGATGCTCTAAAGCAATCATCACAACTTGACAGCTTGCACAATTTATCAATGTCTTTTGGGCTGGAACAGATTGTGAAGAGCGCGACCAGAGTTACCATGGAAACAGCCACCGCCATTGACCACGTGTATGCCTCCTCATGTCACTATGTCAAAGACCTCAAAGTGCACCACATTTCGATGAGCGATCATTACCCTACGACACTCATACGTGCTACATCCAGGCAAAAATACCAACACGAACAGATCTCATACCGCTCCTTTAAGCGATTCAACGAGGATGACTTCCGTAAAGATATCTCCGTAGTTCCGTGGTCCGTCACAGAAATATCAGATGACCCCGACGAGGTACTGAATCTTTGGACAACCCTATTCATGGAAATCGTCGAGAAGCATGCCCCATTGAAGCAGCGACGAGTTAAACACGTTCATCAG
>OFHS01000549.1:0-10555 GCA_900245855.1 Calvadosia cruxmelitensis
GGAGTATTGTTGTTATCAAGTACACTGGTCGTCCACATGAAGCTAGCCTTTTTATAAGAGCAGAAGCATCATCTTGTATGCCTAAGCATGCGGTAGTCAGAGCTTAAAAACTTGGCACATCATCAAGCGAGACAATTAAGTCTGTAAGCCAATAATGACACATACTGACAAAAGCTATTTGCAAATATTCTCGCATGGCAAACACAAGAAATGTAGTACAAATAACATTACACAGATATGCTGCACTTGGTTGTCGGAAATTATGGTTGATTTTTCCCATTTTCTGCTGCATTTTCAACCGGTTAAATGCATTGAGAGATAAAGAAACACCTTTTCGTTAGCCAACATCATAGCTGACAAAATCTGAAGCCTGTTGCAACACCCATTCAATAAAAACTTCATAGAAGAGAAAGTTTGAACTTACGCTGTATTTCCTGCCAGCATTGACATCTTTGGTTTGTCCTTCATCCTGTATAAAAAAACAACTAATGTCAAGCATGTCCACAGTGAGCACCCAATGGTTCAACAAAACATGGTCTCTTGACACATGTGGTCTCTCGATACAGGTGTTCTCTTGACACAGGTAGTCTCTCAATATAGGTAATTCTTACTGTTTGTGCATACAAGTGATTACTTGAATGTGGTCTACTAACACATGTTGTCATTTAAAAGACATGCAACTTGCCTTTTCTGTGGATTAACTGGTCCATTTGAAAGTGGTCCCTTAACACAGGTGGTCTCTCAAGACAGGTTGGATGAGACTACTCTGCATCTTAACATTTTCTAACATTTTCATAGCAAATCAGTTTAACGTTTCCAGCAGTAGCCCTAGCAAACTATAAAAATTGTCCAGTATATTCACCTCTGCCACAGATTGACAACTCACGACTCACGAGGCACATTTTCTTACCTCGCACAGCATCATTTTCACATCGACATCATGACGCAGATGTCCAATCTAGTAAGAGAACAAAAAGATACAGTGTGTAAACATCAAAGGCATCTAAATTTGATCAAACAAAATGATCTTGCAGACATCGATAACACTTACAGGTGGCAAGTAAAACTAAGCTCAGATTGCTGTGTGCCTTGCAATCTGCATGCACAGAGTATTTCAATTCACACAGTTGCAAAAACAAGGAACAAAGACAATCTAGCATCAAAACTGTATTGCAACTTGATTTGCGACATGAAAACCTTGATATTAACAGCAGTTTGACACATTTTTGGTATACCTGTCAACAGGTTACATAAAATGATGAACTGACTAGGCCTGTATACGAACAAGGCTTTCGATCACCACTCATCAGTGGATAGTTCAAAACATACCACTGTGGACAGAAAACTGTAGAACTACGCTGAACAGCAGTTCAGTACATGATGTAGCTTCATCGTGTTGATACTTGAACAGAACTTACCGCTTCAGATATTTCTTGCATCAAGCATTCGTCTCCGCTATCAACATCCATATCTTCTGTTTGGTCAGGAACCAAATTTCTGCGTGGCACTTTAGTAGGCGATCTCTTGTACGGTGGTCTCTTGCTCGGATTGTTCTGTTTACCGTTAGACAATTGTCGTAACGTGGTCTCGGCAACTTTGATACGTTCCTCTTTTTCTTTGATAATCAGAGAATTACCACGTGCAGATTGGCATACTAACGACTTTAAATCAGCTACAGATACACCACCGGATAGGTTTTTCTTGTTGCGTTTTCTACCCTTTGACAGCGAACCTTCTGAATTCGACCTGCTGACTTTCTTTGCCTTAACGATGGGTGAACCTTTTGCATGGCTTCCACTTGTTGATAGTTTGGGACCACGCGATGCCGAAGATGAAGGGACTTTTATCGACATTAGCGGCAAAGGCATTTTACTTGAGGACGCATCACGAGTTTGCAGACGTTTTGAAGGAGAAGAAGAGTTGCTACTAGAACTAACTTTTCCATCACTTTTGACTGCAACCGTTTCCTTGGCAGATACAATCGGAATGGGAGTAGGCCTTACCTATCAAAATTAAGGGAATGATTTTAGAGACGTGCGATATTACCAGATATTCGTTGTTATTATCTTGCTAATATTATTATCACCTTATCAACCGAGATTGACTGGTATAAAGCATAACCCCCATCTAGACATGAATTGCACGTATGCAAACTAAAATGGCAAACCAAAAGTTGTATTTAACACATTCAAACTTAATTTCTATCAAAATTGGATGAATTCTTTCTTATTTGTTACTACAATGAAACCTGTCTATAACGGTCACCTCTGGGACCTGAGAAAAATGACCTTTATAGACAGGTGGCCTTTCTGTCCAGGTTGATTCTATAGAAAGTGTCATTTTGTTATTATGAAGAGTGGCCTTTATACACAGGTGGCTGCTCTATAGAGGTGACCGCTAATACAGGTTTGACTCTATTACTAAGAATTTAAATGACATTACAGAGGAGATTGAGAATGAAGGAAAAACGCTCTTCTAAACGAAAACCCTTTAGCATCGTACTTCTGAAAATAGATCCCCATTTCAGTTACTTCAGTAGGGCTAGTAATGGGTACTGAAATAAGACAACTCTGCTTCCAATAATCAAAACAACCACAAACTGAATTGAACAAAACAACGTTTAATATAACATTATACTTGCCACACCTCCCAGGACAAACTTAACTTAGCGTAATTTTCTTAAACTTATTAACACAAAAAGGAAACAATAAAGACCTAGTTCATAGGAGCCTGGTTTTCTAAGGCTAGCAAAAATCCAGGAAGAAAATATCTGCCAAAACATTTTCGTAGAATTTTATGAACAATTTACAGAAAATAGTTTGCAACTTAGGCAGCATCAATCATGTTACAATTTGATCTTATTCCTAAGACCATTGAATTCCTCACACCAGAGAATCCTGCAACGAAGAAATTTGCTCCGAAATAGAATACAACGTCAAGAACAAGACTCACAGTTTCGGCTAGAGGATGCGTCCATCTTGATTCTCTGGTTACAGAATTGAAATAGAAGACAGAACCTGTGTATTTCTTTGATTGAAACACCATCCACCCATCAGGAAGAGGAAGATCTAGAAGAGAAGGTTTGACAAACTTCACAGTTACATTTCAGTCTGATTGCATCCATTGTACTATGCGCAGGGAATTTTGAACTTTTGGCAGCTGCACAAAGTTTTCAATCCAAGACAAAATCAAGCCACAGAAATTAGCAGCATATGCAAGGTACCGGTAAGTAAAAAAGTAATTTTCTGGCAAAAATTCAGAAAAGTATTGAGAAAAGTATTCCTAAAAAAGTTTACTTCGTTACTAGAAAGTTACTTTTATTTTACTTACGGTAAGTAAAGTAACTAAGTAGAATTACTTCGCTATTGGCTAACATTGCTCAGGGTGAGCTGCTGAAAGCAAAACATCGCTACGTGCAAGGAAACATTCGCATTGTTACCAAGCCTTCTGTAAAGAATTCAATGTGGATCAATACTTGCAACAATGAATTATGGTGTTTACAAAAGTTTTGCAGTAATTTGTGTTAAACCATTTTCCCGCAAAGTAATTTGCACCTCTGCATGATTGGTGAACTTTTAATCTGACGATGAACATCAGCAAGTTTTAATTTATGGCATGAGCAATTTGCAACATGGATGCACTACGCACTTCCAAATCGTTACTTGGGTATCAAAGCTGCTTGAAATAGCCCAGTATAGCGAGAAAATAATAAACTTGACTTCCTTTGTTTTCATTTGTTAAATAATAAACTTGACTTCCTTCGTTATTAAGGAGTTCCAAGAAGTCTCTTACTTAAGTAGAATAAATTATATATGAATTTTTAACAACGAAGTAAATTACATTAGCAAGCTTGCAAGGAGCATCTAAAGAGAAAATAAGGAGTTTGACAATTCATATGGTTACGTGAGCATGTTTGTTTAAATTGTTATTGACAAGAGCAAGTATCATGAAACTGAAGACCTGGTCATTACAAATATAAGAAAGGTTTTGATATCAATCCAAATCAAAATATCAGCATTATCGGTACTCTCAACAAGTCAAAGAAATTGCTTATTTTTGTATGAGAGAATGAATAATATTTTTCTGGGAAGCATGCTTCAAACCCTGCCCTATTGGGATCGAGAGACCATCAGTGATTCTAGTAACAAAGCAAGTAACATAAAATATCAGGAATAGCATGCTACATGCCGGACTGGAATTTATGAATTATGAGATCTCCGCAGCGTATATTCTGAGAATTGAGCTCAGCTGCAAACGTTTTCATCAGAAAACCAGGCTCTGTCCGTGCAATCCTTACTGTAACTATGTTATTCGCAAAAATATTTCGGAAAATTTTTCTCCACTGCGCAAAATACAAAGATTCCAATCTGGGCTACATGTAATGAATCTGCCTTTCTGTTAACAAATACAACCAAACAAGCACGCATATAAACAAACAAACAAGCAAACAAACAAGAAAGCAAGCATGTACAATGAGCAGTCAACAAGTGAAAGACAGTAACACTTCACCTAATTAATCCTGTTAGCCATGCTTGCTAAGCCTATCTGTAATTCAGATATTAACCGAACAGTTGGCCTACAAGAGTAGGTCTTTATGCCATTTTGCATTGTTAGGTACTTGGTTTAACTGGCCTAGATATTAGACCTACTTACCACCTGTGCCAAGTGCCAACACGATTTATATAAAGGCAGAAAGGGAAAAATATAACAAAATACTTATACTTTTCATTGTACAGCAAGAAAAATAAAGGTGGATCTTGCAGGGAAGTTTATGCAAGCAATAACTGCAAAATGGCAATTAGAAAATGCTAAGCTTGGAGGACTTAAAGAGCTGAGATATCGATTCTAAGCATACTATTGAGCTGAGATGAGATGGTACCTTTGGTTGTCATTGTCCTGGACTACAGGTAACATTGATTCAGTGCATTGTACCAATATAGGACAGCATCAGTGCTGGAATAGGCAAGAATATTCCAAGAAATGAAATGGAATTCATGGACTTTCAGCATTGGATCATCATTTTGTTGCTATAGTTGGCGTACGAATCGAAAGCCTCATTTTGACGAAGGTTTCGAACCATAGACATGAGGCCATTTAAATAAAGCAGCAATTTCATAATGGTAGCATTTTGGACACTAACGAACTGCTTAACAGCTGCTTACTGCTAACGGAAGTACGGAACGGTGCACGGTGAATGGACTTGCAGTTGAATTGAGCCTGTGACTGTCGGTGTCGAGCTGTCTGACTGCGATTGGTTGCCTGGTATCTGCAGACAGACTGCAGAATCCTCAGAACTTAACCCTTGCAGTTTGCACTTCCATAATCTCCATAGACTCCATTGGTCCCACGGTCCTGTCGGTCCACCATTCACGTGCTGACTCCTGAGTCCTTACTGCCGACAGACTGACGGCCTTTCTACGGACTACGGTTCTACCTTACTTAAGTCTAATTTATTTGTCTATGAAAATCTACCAGACAACAAGTGAGAAATGATGGAAAACTCTGCACCGTGTAGCATCGTGATTCCAGGAGAGCGATTGGGTTCAGCAGTAGAGTACCAAACGGGAATTGGAGTTTACGTAAGAAACGGTTTTGTGTATGCCTCTGTTGTTGGCCGCAAAAGTATAAAAGCTGACGAGAAAGGATCTACATTGAATGTCCTTAGAGAGCAGCAACAAGAAGTTGTACCGAAAGTTGGCTCAATTGTCACGTGTAAAGTTCGCATGATCAGCCTTCGTTTTTGCAAGGTCGATATACTCAGTACAAATGGAATGGCGTTGAAAGGAGACTTCCAAGGATTAATTAGAAAAGAAGATATTCGAGCCACAGAGATTGATAAAGTTGAAATGTATAAATGCTTTCGTCCTGGAGATGTTGTTGCTGCGAGGGTGATATCGCTTGGTGATGCCCATTCGTATTTGTTGTCGACTGCTGAGAATGAACTTGGTGTGATATTTGCAAAAAGTGAAGCTGGAGACCAGATGATCCCTTATAGTTGGCAGGAGATGACATGTCCAAAGACCAAAATGAAAGAATTTAGGAAGGTTGCCAGAACAACGACATGCAAGTAGATTATCTCCTTCACATGGCTGATTTTTACATGTACATTATGTTATAGGTCAATCTAAGTTTTGACCAGCACGACTTTCAAGACTACATCACAGCTTTGATAGACATTTCGCTTTGAATAGACCCGTTTGGTTTTTTTACTCAAAGTTTCCCTTTTTCCTCCATCAAAGATTACACCATAGAGTGCTTATTCAATGCTTACGTCACATCAAGATTGGGGAATTGAACAGTGCTTATAGTACATGATTTTCACAACTTGTTTGACACCTCTTCCAAAATTTTATTACAGCATATTATGTGTAACATTTAAACGTTCCATTACAAATCTGGCGTATACTGTAACGCAGGGACATGTTGGTATCAAGTGTGACATCGTTATAACAACGACAACAAAAAATGCCCACTGATTAGAATGGGCGATTGCGTAGGACATTGATGAATGTTTTATCTTGGATATTTTGTTTCAGCCAGGAATTTTGCTTGGGTACGCCAACCCGTGTTTGTTTAACTGTCAAAAGTGAGCTGGTTGATGTTAGACCTTTCATTCAAGCATTTTCGTAAGCCTTGAATCTCTTTCGTTCCATTTCACTGTAAACCTATCATATTTACCTGGTTGTCAGGCATTATAAACTGTATATGCAATGATTAGTTTTGCCAAGTCTTCCAGAAGTCTATCGTAGGACATTTGTTAAATTCTCAGTCGTTTCAAGCTCAAAACCAAAATTGCTGTGAGTATAAGTCAATGTCGGTTTTGAAGGCCAATACGGTTAGTCAACTTTTTCTTGCTGTAGGTTTTAATGCTAATGAAAATAAGGAAGCTGCAAAAATGTAACGTAATGCATGCTTACAAAAAGCGATGTGGCTGGTCACTATGGTAATATGGTTTTCCACTTTTGATGTCACAATTTTCTGCTGCATATACATCGTGTTGTTAACAGAATGCACAGATTGTATGCCTACAAATCAGAACACCAAATCATTCTAAAATCTATCATTGGTTTTTATAGCCATATTCTATCAAAATATCACATATTTACAAAATGTACAAAGATTCAGGAGCTTTGTGTTTGCTTGTTTGCTCTCTTGCCAGACCAGAGACCGCCTTTCATCACCTGGTGAATATTTGAAAAAGAAATAAAATCAAAACAAGACAGAGTTTACAAAGATTTGCAGATATTGATATTTAATTCTTTATTTATGTGTACTCCTTGCAGAAGACTGGAACATCCACTTTGTAGAACCGAGAGACGCAAATAAACCTTTGCAAGATTTAGAGTCAGAAACAGCTACAATTAACGGTCGTTGGAAACTCGTTCAGCATCTGCTCCCAGCAAATGAGAGAAATCCTTATGTCGAAAAAATGTTTCTTAATTTCAAAAATTCAAGTTGTGTACAAAGTAATCTGAATTTTTCTGATTGTAATTTGCATGTCATGCAGTTTTTCAGAAATATATACCAACATACATGCATACATTTCATTGATGCACAGAAAAAGCTTCCTCCAACTATCAAACTACTGGATAAGTGTTCATTAGGGTGGTTAAAAAAGTTGACTTTCAAAAAGTCGCGCAAGAAGGCTCACTACGGAGATAAACTGCTCAAAAAGGCAAAATTTCAAGCTCAATTTGAGATTTCTAAGCAAGCTTCGAATTGAATTTCCTTTTGTATACAACGTTTTTACCCTGTTTCACAACATTTTAGCATTGATCCCGGTAATACTGAAAGTTTACTTTTTTAAACAACCCTAGGTTTCATACCCTTGATATTCGCTTTGCTGACATTGGTGAATCAGTGATATTGCTCAGCAGTTCTTTGATGACTCTTTTAACTTGTTCCGGTTCCCTGGATGTGGCGACTGGAGTAACACACTCTGAGATCAAGGGAAAAGGAAATTTAGGCTATAATGAAATAACCTTGCTATTCGCACATTGCAATAAATATTCTGCTTCTTTCTCTTTCAATTTGTCAAGTGTGAATTTTGCTCCAAGGAATAGAATAGAGCCCTACAGTGACCTCATGTGTTCTGTTCCATGTAAAAATGTTATACTGTAACTAATGGATTTCAGAAAAATAAAGTCACACATACACACACACATGTCTATAACGGTCACTTTTGGGACCTGAGAAAAGGGGTTTTATAGACAGGGAGGTGGCCTTTCTGTACAGGTTGATTTCTATAGAAAGTGTCATTTTGGGGTTATGAAGAGTGGCTGTTCTACACAGGTGGCTGCTCTTTAGAGGTGGTCGCTAATACAGGTTTGACTGTATTGTCTTATAGCATGCCTCAAAATGATTTACCTGTACTGTTGTGCTGGGTTCCGCTTACTCAAACTACTGTGACACATCCAAACAATAACCACAACGCAATGACACCCGTTCAGCAGTCAACTAACAACTGTCTATTCATCAAGTATATACCATTAGAATATCTAGTACATATCCTTAGTCCCTCTGATGCTCCATACACGTATGTATGTATGTATGTATGTGGGTATATATTTCTGAAAACGGCATTCATGACATGCGAATTACAGTCAGAAAATGGGAATAATTAATTAATCAAATAGTAAATAGCAAGATAGATTTTCATTAGATAAAAGTTTTTCAAAGGTATAAATATTCGATGCTGATCGGATTTTGAGGAAAAGAGAATTATAAGCATTGATGGCTCTAACTGCGAAGGAGGACTTGTGTCGCTGACTTTTGCACAGAGGATACTCTAGGCGCCCGTGTGGGGTAAGGTTGAATGACATGCTAGCGTCAATATCAACAAGACCATGAATAATTATTAATCATACATGTTTTTCTAATGAATTTCATGTAATTCTTGATTTCTTGATACTAATGCTAGAGAATAATACCGATAGGATATCTTTGAGCTGCATCATGTGTTGCCGAATCGTGTTGAGAATACTCATAACGAACAGTGTTGTCGTTTAATGTGAACAGTCTGTCTTACAGATGGTGCGTTATTTAAGAGAGGCTGTGTCAGGTTGCATGTTATGATAACCCCGTACATGCGGTTTAATCAACACTGGTTTTGATTGAAAGACACAATGTTCTACAGTGCAACCCCGTTAACATCACCTCGCTTAATATCACTTCAGTTTGAGAACCAAGCTCTGTCAGAACCAACTATTTGTACCCGCTTAATATCACGACCCGCTTATAATTATCACGATTTTTGACTGGAAAACCGTAGTGATATTAACGAGGTTTCACTGTACACGCATACCGACTTGACGTTGCCAGTTGTTTCTAACAAATCACAGATGCATAACAATATTCAATACAGGGCTGCTTCACTACGCCGTCAAAATGATGCTGCATCGGTGAGCTTTTACTCCACAAAAATTATCCAGATTGCCAAGTACTTCCTCTTACTAATTAACCGAACAGCTAGCATCTGGGTCCACATAGAAGTAACTTCAATGAAAAATATCATACCTTTTGGTGACAGAACCTTTGTTGATGGACCCAATGAGGGATGGTTTAACAGCTGGCTGACCGTGTACCGCTCTTGAGGCTTGAATTTCAGGCAACCCTTAGGAAATAAACGGTAAAGTGGAAATGAGTATACAGTGAAACCTGTCTATAACGGTCACCTTTGGGACCTAAGAAAATGACTTTTATAGACAGGTGGCCTTTCTGTCAAGGTTGATTTCTATATAAAGTGTCATTTTGAGGCTATGACGAGTGACCTTTATACACAGGTGGCGGCTCTATAGAGGTGGCCGCTAATACAGGTTTGACTGTAATCACTATAATACTTACATGTTAATGAATCTAATGAAAGCTGAATTCAGTTAATCAGAATCCATTTCACGTTATAATTTAGATAATCGGCTATCTTTACATAAACCAACTGTATATTTCAATTTTATCTTTCACAAATTAGAAAATATTATCTTTCCAATTTTTGTAATATTTTAGGCTATAAATAATTAAACATACTTTTGTCTGTCAAATACATGTACATTTTTTCAGCATCTTTGAAAAATAAATAAATAAATAAAATCAACTAAACTTTTGAAACTAAACTGCCTCGCACACATTGTATCACATTATTAAGCACATGTATCAACATACTTGGATTGCATCCACAAGAACGTCATCGTTGCAATCAGGAAATGAGATTGACTGTCCTCTTCGAATTGCGTCCGCTTTGACAGCCGCATTAGTGATATGCTGATATGGTGCTTTCTTGTACACCATGTAGTAAAGCACACAGCCAAGGCTCCAGACATCGACCGCCCTGTTGACCTGACAGTAGATTAGAGTCGTTTAGACATAGATCAAGAAATCAGGAAATAATACAAAAACAGTACAGTAGGATGTGTAGTTGTAGATGTTGATCGAATGAATAGGCAAGTGGATGCAAGTAGTTTCGTCGCTGTGTTGTTCACTGGTCGTATCCTGTCCTTCGTCCGCTGTTCGTCGTGATTGGTCTCTGTGGAATCGTTTACACGTCGTCTATTGTTCCTGT
>OFHS01000549.1:15095-35209 GCA_900245855.1 Calvadosia cruxmelitensis
CCCCACTAGCAATCGACTTCATTTGCGATGGCAGACCGTTCCATAGAATTCTGACTTGCTGACTTCCACTCTCGGTTTTGCTAATTCACTACGCTTAATGTCTCACACTTTAGCAGTCCTAGCAGAGGGATAGTAACCGCGTTCGACTGTAGGCTCGACTACCTGATATACAAATAGAGCTGGGTCGATTGTGAATTTTACACTATCGATTAATCGAACCAAACAATCCATAAACTATCGATGCAGCAGACCATCCAGAAGCCTTTTGTTCCTTGTCCTATTGTCGTAGTTTGCCTTTGTTAAGTCCTGGTAATTATCTTCTGGTTCGGTGATTTCCTTGTTTTATGCACTTTTGTCTGCTCTTTAATGAGCGAGAAGGTGATTGTAAACTAAATAATGGTGTCTAGTCCTTTGAAAGGCATCAATAGAAGCACATCTTTTGTGATATCGATGAAACGATGGTTGAACGGGACAATCGATTGCCATAAAACAATCGATTAATCGATGCATCGGACCCAGCTATATATACAAACTTACCTGGATTGATTTTGCAATGCCAAAGTCGATGAGCTTAACAGTTGATTGGACATAAATGAAGTTTGCAGGCTTTATATCGCTGTGGATGATGCCAAAACTATGTATACTTTGAACAGACAACAGCATCATTCTCCAAACGGATTTCAAGGTTTCCTTGTCCATGTTCTGGTTGGATTTTATAAAAGTGCTGAGGTCTTTATCGCCTTTCTCCATCACCATAAACAATTTTTCATGCTTGATTTCCCTACAAAAGCCACAAAAAATAATACAAAAACATCTCAGACTCCACATGTGAAAGATTTTGAAAAAAAAAAGATTATAAAAAAAAGATTACTGGAATATTTAAACACACAAGTAGATTGCCACAGTTGCCTAATACTCTAGGCAGATCACATGCCTCTGATATTTAGGATTCCATATAAACATTAGGCTTATTGATACAATATGAGAAATGATTTTGTTTCGACTGAAACAAAGACAATCTAATACAAGGACAATATCCAATATGCATAATTGAAAAAGTGAAGTTCTAGTGTACATCGGAATATACCAAAAAAACATGAATTTGGAAATTGCTTTGTCTGATACGCATTCACCTTTAAGCCCAGGGGCAAACGACGCAATATTTGCATGCAACATCGTCCAACAATTTTTGGGCGGGAAATGTTGCGTCATTTAGTTATCATGTTGGACGGTGTTGCATGGTGTTGGGACTTGTTGGACGTTGTTGCACTGTTTTTGATTCAGATAAAAAATATTTTCTATGTTGGACGGAAGTAGAGGAATTTAACGAGACTAGCACCTTTCAAGGTCGCACAACGTGGTCTACGCAGGCGCAGCATGACAAACTAACGCAAGTGGTGTGCTGTCGTGTGCCTCCAGGTCGGCAGCCCAGCGCAAATAAACAAACAAATAGAAGAAAATTACGTATATGGCCAGCGCACTTGAAATAAATTGTTTCCAGCAGAAAATGGAGCATGCTGAAGTCCAAGAGCACTGTTTCACTGATAATGGCTTTGGAGATAGCACAAATAAGGGAACCATCGGACGATGAGGACTCCGAAATAGCTGCACTGCTCCGAGCGCTAGACAATTTGGGCAATCGCAAAGCTCCAAACAATAGTGTTGGTGACGATGTTGCGTTCACGTTTAGCCACCCCCTCACAACATTTAAATTTCGCACCCAACAATTGTTGGGCGATGTTGCCTGCAAATGTTGCGTCGTTTGCCCCGGGCTTTAGGCTTACCCTTTTCTATGATTGTCAATTTTACGGATTGTTCTTGGCTTTCAAAAGATTGTTTAGATATCAAACCAAACACATGAAAGACACAATTAGAAAGAAAACAAATTCACAAATGTAATACAGCCCTGGTGTAAGCTCTAGCCAACACATGATGGAAACCTGTAGGTACAATGGTAGGCTACATACCAGTCGTAAAGGTCAATGACATATGGACAGTCCCTGAGCTTTGTCAGTAAATTGATTTCCTCAATATAAGACTTGAGAAGAATATCGTCAACGCCTTCCAGGGAAACGTATTTGATTGCCAATACTTGTCCTTTGGGATCAATCACTTTGTAAACCTAATAAGATATTAATCAAAGAAGTCTTAGATATATTGAACAGTTATCACACGGTTTTCTATGTGATATGGCCTGATATCACCACAAGAGGCAGGTTAGGAGACACGAGAAAGGCATCAGAAAATCAAGAGCCGCAGGCGAGAGATTTTAGCCTTCCGAGTAAACATAAACATAATTGAACAGGACTATCTTATGGAGCTGAACAAGCTTTAGATACAATCAAAATGAATGACTGGATAGTGCAAAGTACTCTTAGATCAACTTCTTTAATTTATAAGCTAGATTATTAAATTAAAGAGTGAATAAGGATAGCTAGTCATTGCACTACATACCTTTCCCGAACCTCCTCTTCCAATCAATTCATGCCGCGCATATGTCACCCCTTTGACGATAAACGTTTTGTGACCAGCAGTTCCATTAGTCATCTTTGCTGCCGCAGTGACAGTTCCTTGTCTTGTCGAAGCAACCACTGGAACGTCCCAATTTTCTACACAGGGTACACAATTCTCACTGAACACCTGGTGCATTTTCTCGATGACAGGTGTCAGGACTTTCCTACTAACAGAACACAAATCTGCTGGTTTATCTTCACAAGACAGCAACTCTGTTCTAACCAAGTCAGAATTACGCTTGCTATCAAATAGTCCAAACAAGTTCCTTTTGGGCTGTTCCCGAATTAAGTATCCGTCCCACTCTTCACTAGATTCGGAAGAAGTGCTGCCTGGCTTCAAACTGAGGCTTCCTCGACGAGGTACTTTAAATTCTCCTTTGTTGGTTTCAAATGTCTTTGTTTTCTGATCAACTGATAGGAGAGTATCTTTGTTAAATACCAAAGAGCCATCTAGAGAAGCGGAAGAGTCCTTTCTCTGTTGATTATTAGGGAGCCTAAAATTACCTGATAGGTATTTTTGTCTGCCTCCTGTGTTACTTTTTTCCTGCCTTGAGTTCCTATGAAAACTGCCAATTTTCGTAGCCGAGAAGCTCTTTGCATTAAACCCAGGTCCGCAACCTGAGCTGTCGCTGCTATATGATGATTCCGATCCGCTCACTTGCTTTCGCAAAGGTGGCATGCCAGTCTCAAAGCGAACTTTAGGGAAAAAGTGTTTGGGTTCTGAAACAAAAGCCAAAACGAGCATTGATATTTTATGAGCTATTTATGATTGGTTTCAAAAGATAGGCCTACAGGTAGAAGAAGTAAGACAAAGATGGAGGATTTCACATATATCTATATTTCACAAACGCCTGTCTGTTTGTTTGTATGATTGTATGACTGTTCAAAAGCCGGCACCTGTCACTCATGTGCAAGTACGAAATTCCCGACCTATGAGAAACAACACAGGGCTGGTTGTGCACGGTTTTTGAAACACACGGCACAGCGCCAACGCTCAGACCAGGTCAAAGTTGAACAATGCATTTTGGTGCAGAATCTAAAGGAGCCGTTTTTGAAAAGGCCACCTTGAAACCGAGCTATGTTTTCTGCAAGTTTGACGAAGGATATAGAAATTATTGCTGTGGTATGGGCACCTTAAATTTGCTGTGCTTGCTTTTGCAAACTGTTGCGCTTAAATGACTTGAAAGGATCGATTTTAGTCTCCTGGGAGCCACAGCTGAGCTGAGATACAATGCGCAGCGTACGACGCTGGCTGACTAAGTTGTGTAGCAGGTTGGACCATGGTCGGACCAGCTGTTTTTACGATTTCTAATGTTCTTAAAGTTGGTGAAATCGACTGTTATCTGCGATATGGCATAGCCGATTCAGATGTCGGTGCACATATGACATCACGACGGATGCCTCTCTACTGTTTTCGGTCTTGAGCCATTTCCACTGCTAAGTTGAACGAATCACCTCTTCGGTACCAACCATGAGAAAGACCTCTTAAATCTCAACTATCATAGCCTACCATTGTGTGTTATTTATCGACTGTTTTTTCAGAGACTGGCTTTGTTTTGATAATACAGTACTTGCAATTTTGAAAACTGGTCGACTACTCGACTACTCGACTTGACTCTGTTGCTATCAATTGTGGAAAATAACTTTCCTTATCCTGATTTTCTAAGGATTATCATAAAATTTTACTCGCTAGGTGCCTGCCAACTCCGAATCACAGTTGCTTGGCAAAATTTCGATAAACAATATGGTTTGGCTGTCTTGGACTATCAGATTACCGTTTTCACAGGGAAAATCCTATTTGTGAGAACTAGCTTGAAAAACGTCGATCAGTTCATGATAGGCGAGTTAACAGAATGATTGGTTTTGCAGAAAACTGTTTCGTTGCAACCCTACACAATATGATGTCACATACTTTCAGTTGATACAGGGAATGTCTCCTTGCTGCCGGAAAGTGGGCCATCCTTTTGTTCTCCTGCTGGGAATAGAAACGACACTTAAGGTTTTAAATTAAAAGGCCCAAACAACAACCAAAACTCAAGTTTACATCATGCAGCTTGCTTCTTCTAGCAGAAACAGCCAGGAAGTCACTAATTAAGCCTTGTCCTGCTATTGACGTATATACACGTTTTGGAAACAAGTTAAAAGTAGCAACATGTAACCAATCAGATAGTTAGTCCTTAGAGATCAACCAATCAGCAATCGATAAAG
Organism: Calvadosia cruxmelitensis; assembly: GCA_900245855.1. Taxonomy (NCBI): domain Eukaryota; kingdom Metazoa; phylum Cnidaria; class Staurozoa; order Stauromedusae; family Kishinouyeidae; genus Calvadosia; species Calvadosia cruxmelitensis. Next base: position 19,817 of record OFHS01000549.1, read on the forward strand.
CGACTTTAAGTCTTTATTTAACTAGTTTTATCAGCAGGACAAGAGTTTTAATAATAAATGGTTTAAAGGAACACAGTTGGTTAAGTCTGTCAAAATTGGAATTTGCTTTGTGGATCTATGTTGGCAAAGTCGATGCTCTAGCAGCGTCAAGCAGGGCCGTTTTAACAAGTAGGTGTACTGGCTACTTCAGTGCCAGATACAACAATATTTGAAGGCTCCATAATGGACAGTAATGAACAGAGAAGGACCAGGTGCAATGAGTGTTGAACAGAGAGCTGATTAAATAATGAAAACTACGATACCGGTACATATACTACATGAACAAGAGGCTAATATGAATGCGAGGCTCCGCCCTTGGGTTCAGGACATAGGCACTCAAAGCACATGATTTAGGCCCTGAGTCTGGATAGGCCCTTCTCAATGTCAGTTCGAATATTCAAATGAAAAGTATTTATAGATATAGTGCAGTGTGCAATCAACTGCAGGGTACTACAGAGTTATGCTGAGTTAATGTTTCCTAATTTGCTGTTTGCGAGCAAAAGCAGCCTTTGATATGCCAATGAGTGGGTGAACATATTAACAATAGTAATTTTCGGGCTATTTAATAGTAAAAAAGTAGGGCCCCCTTGAGTAAAGTGATTTAGACCCTCTCAACACTTAAAACGGCACTGGGGCCAAGGAATGTGTGATATACCGGTAGTCCCTGTTTAGTCCAAACTATATCAATTAATATTTGAGTTTAACAAGCTAATAAATGAATATTGGAGTTTGGAGTTTAAAAAGTAACAGGTCAGTCAATGTGACTTCCGAGCTAGAGATCAATTTGGACTTGAAAAATCTTAAACAGGCGAGTAAGTTACAACCTACCGGTCGATTTTCCTCCCGCAGATTGTCTTTGCATGGTTTTCATGACCCCCTCAATATGGTTTTCCTTGTCGCTGGTGTCTTGAAATTTGGCAGCAAATAGATAACTGGATCTCAACTCTTCAGCATCGATCCCTTCTAATAGTGGCTTCTTTTGTAAGTAGTTAAAACGTGCTTTTTGAACTAGTTCAGAGGGGACTGCTCCTCTTTGTCTAGCTTCGACCAGAATTTGCCTTGCTTTATCATTGTAGCTGTATTTCAGTTCCATTCTAGCCCATAATATATAAAGGATTGCTGCGTCTTCAAACCACTGCTTCGCTCGGAGGTAAGCAATGCGGGCGTCTTCAAGTCGACCATGGGAGCTGCAAGAAAAAAAAGTCAACTTGGGCACCAGCAAAGGTTCAATGAAAAATGATAGTCGTAGGTTTTTTGTAGTAGGCCTTCAAGTGGTTGCCATGCTTAAGGTTATGATACCACATCAGTAAAAATACAGAGCATTTCCAAAATTTGGTAGAAAAGTGTAACAACTAAATCTGGCACTGCCACACAACTCCTAATTGAGACGATTTGAAGGGATTAGACAAACCAACAATGTAGCGATGTTCATTATTAAATATTGAGAGACAATTTGACAGAAAGACACAATATATTTCTGGATGAAATGATAAGCTAGATGATCATCGTGATTTCAATGTGCCCTTTTTACTGGGATTCTTTCACGAATAATATTTAGGACAGATTTTAATTTCAAAATAATATACAGTGAAACCTGTTTATAACGGTCATCTGTGGGACCCGAGAAAAATGACCTTTATAGACAGGTGGCCTTTCTGTCCAGGTTGATTTCTATAGAAAGTGATATTTGGGGGTTATGAAGAGTGGCCTTTACACACAGGTGGCTGCTCTATAGAGGTGGCCGCTAACGCAGGTTTGACTGTAGATACTTTGGTACATTTTTTATTCGGCCATTATATGTAACAATGTTAGCCTAATCAAATACAAAGAATTGTGAACAAAAATAGAAATACATTGTCAGGAATCAGGATCATCTTATAAGCACAAGGGCTTGTTTGTTGGAAAGTTTATATAATATCATGAACAGCAAAGAAAAGAAACTAGAACAAAATGAAAGAATTTAAGGTTCAAATGAGAAAAGATTGCAGGAAGTACAGTAATGGGTGGTAATTGGATAGTAGAGACAATCAAATTACTTACATAGTTACATTTGTAGCAGTCTACATATAGCGATACTCACTCTCTGAATTCTGCCAGATTCAACAAAAATCGAAGGCACTCAGGCGGTTGTTTTTTTTCATCAAAGCTAATGATGTCTTGCAAGGCTTTTGCATAAGTTTCAAGGAGCAAGAGTGTGTTTCCTTTCTTGTGCAAATTTTCCAAGGCATCTAACCAATGAGCTATGGAATATGATCCAGTCCGTTTCTTTGCATCCATAACGGATTTGAAATTTACTGCAAATGAATATGAGATGAATCGCTATTATCCAAAGTTGAAATTTGGTATTTGAAGGGTTTATTATTGATTTAGCAAAAAAATTGCCACTGTTGATTCAATAATCTCGAGCAACTGAAATTTGTTTTAATTTTCAACATTACATTTGTTTTAATTTTATGCAGAACATGAGGTGGTTGTACGCATTTGCATCGAAAGTATTTACGGCGAAACTGGTCAACGCCAAAAAATTTCGATGTAACGATTTTCGGCGTAAACCAAATTGGCGTTAAAAAAATAGTCATAAAAACAATCGAAATAGAAACTGTGCCAAAGTACAACGCTTCTTTGAACTCGTATGCAGTTTGAGTCAGAGAACATGAATTTACATTTGAATTTGTATTTGCGATTTCTGTAGGTTTTTGTAGATATTCACGGTGCGATTTGCTCGAAGGTGTCAAGTTCAAAATCACTCAATTCATGATTTGAATCACTCGTAGTTTATTCATTTCTTGTCGCATTAAAATAAATCAAACAGCTACGTAAAGTACAATGTATATTCATTCTGATTTTGCAAGTTTCATTTCATTTGTTCATTAATTCTAGGAATGAAAACCTTTTCGGCGTTAACACTCTCGCTTCACCAAATGGGCGTTAAGGCCTATTCACAGCCTATGTAACGTAAGAAAATTAGCGTAAGAAAATTTGGTGATTCACACCCCTGCCGTAACGTAGCGTAAGAAAATTTCTGGGGAAATTTGGACTTTACGTAAGAAAATTTCGACTTGGGTTGAGTTCAACTTTTTACGTTCTGCCGTAAGAAAAATTTGGCGTTGACCAATCAGATTGCTCCACTGCGGTTTCGACCCAGTCTACTTCCTTTCATGGTTGTCAACCTTCTCAATCGAAAATGGTAGACCATGGCGGCTCTGAAATGTTTAAAATCCGCCTTCAGCACGTCGTTATTTGATATATTATTGCTGTGACAAGGATAAAGAACACCAGGAAGAAACTTAGTGCATGAGAGCAGATTTCCGTGGAATTGGGCACTCCTAATTTATCTGAAAGCACTCGTAACTTTCGTTGATCACCGTCACAAGGCCTGAAATTCCCAAACTTGTTTTCAATAGACAAGAGACGGACTTTACCTTCGTCTGTTCTCCATTGTATGCTCTGAAGTGAATTTTCTTGTTGAAGATTAGGCTGGGGAAACTGTTTAACCCTTTGTCTACAGCGAGAGGTTTATTGATTTCCCACCTTGTTTACGTTAAAAACTTTGGCGATGTGAATGCTCTTGAAATTTTTCTTACGGAAATTTTCTTACGTTACCTAGTGATGTGAATAGGCCTTTAGGGTGTCAAGTTCGAAATCACTCAATTCCTGATTTCAATCACTCATAGTTTATTTGTTTCTTGTCGCTTTAAAATAAATCAAACACTAAGTAAAGTACAACATTTGTACTCAGCACGCGGGCTACTCTTCTTATAGATGACTCTGAATCTAAGCAGAGTAATGTTGCTACATCATATCAAGACATTCAAGAGTGAAGCCACGTTTATGTATGCCCGACAGACGGGCAGTTTTCTTGACGTACGTCTGATTTCCTCAACCTTTCCAACTGTCGGGGCAAGTCGGCCAGGCATAAACGTGTTTGCCGTGTCAATTACTTGATGTACGACATGGTTGAAGCATGGTTGAAGAAACCCGTTCATGTCCCATTGCAAACCGACAGTTGAAGAAGTCACAGGCATTGTTCTCCCTGAAGGTGTTGACACTTCAGACGATACCGCCATTTTGACCTCGCTATCTTCGTCGCTAGACGCCATCTTGCTATGAGGAGGCAAACCTAAACAATAGAGGCAATCCAATCCAATAGGTCTTCAGGAAGCTAACTCCCAACGACCGCTTGTATATCTCTCACTGTTGCTCTCCATTGACTTCTATCAGCAGCCACATCCAAAGTGTTTTTTGTCCAGGTGGTCACCCAAGTTTTTTCTGGCATTTGAGGCGGTTTAACAACTGGTTTAAGATCAGCCGCCACCATTCTTCTCCAATAGAGGCGAGAAATCTAAAGGCGACGCTGATTGGTTGCAGAATCACGCGGTATTTTTTTTACGTCTAGAGTTGTTAAAAGTCGGGCATGCATAAACGGCCCTTTATGCATCAATTTCTGGTGTTGATTGGTTTGACCTATCCTTCAACTTGACCCCGTCGACGACAAGTGAGGATGGTTGAGGAGACGGGCATGCATAAACGCAGCTTGACAGTAATAAATACTACTAGCCTTTGGTCCTTGCCACTGCATAAAAATTGTTCGTGGCTAATTAGCATTTTCTTCGCAATGGGAACTTAAAATTGAGTTAGGCCAGGTTCAAAAGCCTCAAACCAACGACGCCTAGATAAGTCGGTTTACACCCTCTACCTTTAAAGATTGAGTTAGGGATAGAATTTCTAACGTTTAGGTAATCGTATGGCTGCTTTGAACAACGTCAGTCAACAAGAATTTCCTGTTGAGAAGTTGTAGACTATTTGGGGCGAAGTGAGGGAGCGAGGGTTGTTTGAAATTTGAAAACTCACAGATCAACTTGCTTTCTTTGAAACAAATTCAAATCCAGTTCTTTCTCTGCCATAGCTTCTTTAAAGTCCAATAAATCTGTATAAGATCCATTTCCTCTTGCGTAGGAAACACACCGTATTTCGGCAAGCACTTCAAGTCCAAGAAGTTTGTTTTGGCATTGTGTGCACTTGCAAAACTAATCCAAGAACTAATCATCCAAGATGGTTTGGTTTGAACTTGCGAGCGCTTTCAGTGATCAATTAGAGGGCTCTGATTGGTTAGAATAATCTCACGTGGTTTATAAACTCGATTTGATGCGAGCAGACTAGTATTCAATATGGCGCCAAGCCCTGGTCGTCGACTGTGATTGAGTTGCTGTGTTTTATAACTATTTACTGCAATGCTTTCCAAGGTGGAAAAATTACTGATTCATCTCAAAATTATAGGAATTCCATTACAGGCTATTTCTGGTAGTTGTAATGATGTTTCAAAGATTGACGCTGGAGCAAATCGTTTACAATCAGGGGTGATAGGAGCCGCGGCGTCGGGAAACTTTGTGCGAGAATGGCACAGTTCTTTTGTGATACTGCAAGATTGCTTTCACCCTGCAAGTACTCGAGCTTTTGCCGAAAAACGAAATAAAACTACAGACCCGTTATGGAAATTATCTCGCTTTGCAAGTTCAGATTCTTCGTTGGAGTCAAAGCGTGAGTTCTGGAAGCTCTTCTCCGACCTGAGTGGTCCTTGCAGAGTTGGTACTCTTTCTTCCTATTTTGACGGTCATCCGATATTTCTACCAAATAATCATTCTTATGGTCTAGTACAGTCGACCAATGTAAAGAACGTATATGCAGGTTCTTCGCCGTTCATGCTAAGGTAGGATATGAGTTGCTAAATTATATTTTAAGATTTCGCCAGAATTTCCATGCTCCAGACCATAGATGCTAGGGAGTAGGGATGAAGTCCTTAGCACTGCAGGGTGGATGGGGTCTACCGGAAGTCTGTGATTGGTGTAAATGCAATTCTTGAAGCAAACAAATATGAAATGCAAATACGAAATATTTGGGAAATCCTCATGTGTAGCCATATGTATGGGCTCATAGTTTCAATGCAACAATTGTTCCTTAAGGAGATTTATTTTGTAGCTTTTTTATTTATTTATTTGATCTTTACACCTGAGGAGCATCCCTGAAAGATATTTTGTTGCAATTGCGCGTTGCGCTCCTGCCCCTAAACATTTCCTGTAATGTCGTAATATCGTCAGTCAGTGTGCCTGTTGTTTGTCACCCGCTGCGACGTTGATGTTTCCGTGTAAGGTGTAATTTATGTGTTGTTCCGGTGTTGTTGTGAAATATATTCAGTGATCGCATAGTCGTTGAGCGAGGCGGTCGCTCGCCGTGTTCTTGATGTCTCTCTCCCTTCTGTCCCCTGATTGATGATGTTACATTTCCAGCTCTGCTGCCCCCAAGATCTCATTGACAAATGCCAAACTCTGCAAACGGATAAGGCTTTAAAGCCTACAGTCCAATCCGGTTACGGATATATGTAGGGTTACCAGACCACAGCAGAAGAAGAAAAAGAAAAATTTAGTAGAATTTCTAACAATATCAGTTAAGTTTGGCACTGCATAATATATAAATATGGTTTCACATAATCTGATTGGTCGAAAGCCAACATGTTGTAAATCGAACACAAACAGTCATTCATGGCTGACTAATTTAAGACGTCCATTTGGGATCAAGTTGAATGTTGAACAAAGAGAATTTCTTGAAAACTCAAGGACCGGTTGGCTTCTCTCTGATTAGTGTATCTTATTTGACTGACACTGATTATGAAAAATCTGAAGATTTGTGAGGGAATCGCTCTTGACTCAGAAGCATGATTATTAAAATTAGCTGCTTTATTAACGGGTAACCACATGGCTTTTCTATGTTGTATTGCATTTAACAACGCTCTTGATTTTGGTTGACACTCGAGAAGCTAAATTTCACATTTGCTTAAATGCAGCCTATTGCAAATTTTGCATCACTCATGTTTGGAATATCCCTAGTTTATGCAATCCAACATAAAAGCCATGTGGTAAACCCTTTATACAACATTATCCAGTAGGACCATGGGACAATAACTGACTTGACTGTAATTTCTTGAATTTTCTTCAGATCTTCGTTGTTTCATCTTCTGGTGGCTAATTATTTTACCGACAAAGATAAATGTCCAGAAATGATGACATACCTTTGTAAACAGCGACTGATGTGGTGGAAGCGAATGTGCAGTTCACCTGCAAGCATTATTATGTCAAATCCTACCATTAAGGATGCCGATCCTGTTATGTCGGCTGGAGAAATTCAGGTGAGGCAAATTTGGACAAGAGGAAAGTATGGAATGTTCAATTTATTTTGCAGAAGCTAATTGTGCTAAGGCACACAGTCAATCAGCTTATTTGTTTATATCATTGCTTATTTCTCTGCACACATGCCTTGATTGGATGCCTTTTAACCCTTGTCCTGCTATTGACGTGTTACTCGATATTGAAACAAGTCAAAAATAGCAATGTTCATTGGCCTATAACTAATCAGATAGTTAGTGCCTAGCAACCGATCAATCAGCAATCGATAAAGCGACTTCAAGTCTTCATTTAACCTTTTTTATGAGCAGGACAAGGGTTAATTGTAGGCCTACTGCATTCAAATATTTTAATCATCTCTGAAGCAGAAGCGAGTGTACAGTGAAACCTGTCTACAATGGTCACCTTTGGGATTGGAGAAAAATGACCTTTATAGACAGGTGACCTTTCTGTCCAGGTTGATTTCTAAAGAAAGTGTCATTTTGGGGTTATGAAGAGTGGCCTTTATACACAGGTGGCTGCTCCATAGAGGTGGCTGCTAATACAAGTTTGACTGTAGTACCTTAATTGGCTGCCTCATAATAGTATGTGTCAGGTGATCATTTGAGCTGTGAGCTTGTGTTCCTGTGAAATATTCTAGTTTATCTACAGCACTCAATCTGGTTGTACCGTCACTACACATGTGATAAAACCCACTACAGTAGCCTTTAAAACTTTCTTTTTCTGAAATGGTGAGCATAATTATATAGGCAAATATTTAACCCTTGTACTGCTCATAAAACTAATTAAATGAAGACTGAAAGTTGCTTTATCGATTGCTGATTGGTTTATCGCCAGGGACTGACTATCTGATTAGTTTTATGTTGCTACTTTTGACTTGTTTCGAAAACGTGTATACACGTCAATAGCAGTCCGACAAGGTTAAAATAAAGATGAAATAATTACAATCAAGAAAACTAAAATTAAACAGAGTATTTTCTGATAATTGCATGCTTGCTTGAAGTACAGCCAATTCCGCCAATGATAGATATTGGGTTATTTCGTAAACAGATAGATCAGATTGAATAAATACAGGCTCCTGCAAAAAAGTGTTTTTAATTTGAGCAAGGCTAAGTGTAGTTCTTGTATAAGAAGTTGTCCCGTTCAAGTTAGGGGCGATATTTGCTGCTGTTTAGAGTTTGGGGGTTCTCATTGCCGAAGGCGTTCCGTATAGAAGTATGGGGGAGGAAATGTTTCTCTGTGAAACCAAACAACTGCTCATTTCATCTGTACCCACTAGTAAATGCATACATTGGGAAGTTGGTTTACTAACCTATTGGTTTACTGGCAGACATGTTCCTTCAAAAATGTTATCGATGTTTTACTTTGTGAAATGTTGGGGTTTAACCTACTGTTTATCTGAATGGCTTTGTAGACATGTTTAGCCCTATGTATGCCATGCAATCACTCTAAACAATATAATTATGTTGTCAGCACTTTGCTCTTTGTCGTCAACCAACTGCATTTAGAATGTGAGGAATTCAACAAATTATGGTGATATTTCATACATAATGGCATAAATTCTTCCCATATTATAGTTCAAAATGGAAGATTCCGAACTACCAGTTGAGACTCTTGTCGCATTCAAGATACCAGAAAAGCAGAAGCTAAACCATTGTATTGAAATTGTTTCTCCAATGGAGCAAGGTGAGTTTGCTTGAAATGCTAGTGACAAAGCAGAAGATCTTGTGGTCTAAAGGACAAACTTGAACCCTAATCGTTACACAAATTAGGCGTATGTAAAGGAATCAGTAAAGGATTAACTAATCTGATCCTTTGGCATTCGCCTAATTCCCCCAAAAATTAACCAAATTTCAAGAGTCCTTGAATTTCAGTTCTACTGTAGGCCTATTCGCAAGTTAAATACCAAATTCAAAGCAGCAAGTGAAATTCACGTTCCATGTTCGCAATTCAAACAGTTCATTTCTAATCACAACAATTTTTCCCTTTTTGTTCTAATCATAACAAATAAGGTAACATTAAGACGACAGGAGGCTTTCAAAAATGTCCCTTTGTCAGACTAATTCTCCAGCGCCATGCAAAGCAATTCACAGCGATATAGCCAAAGTGATTAACGCTTTGCACTGAAAAGAGTGCAAGATGCGCTGTTAAGAAGAATAAGCTAAATTTTTAAAGCTAGCATTAATTTGTACAATAGTTTGAGGCTATTGGTAGAATCTTTGTTAGAATATTGATTAATAAACAAAACAAATTCTTTAGGACTTAACCTTGAATTGTGTTGTCAACAGATTTCTCCCAAGATAGTCTTGAGATGTTTTGCGCAAATTAATGTGGAATGCATTTAAACAATGTTTCAAAATGTTATGCACATGATGCGAATCACCTCGAATGGAAATTGATGAAAAAATTTCAACCAATTTGCACTTGTTGAAGGACATTTTGTTGTTCAACTCAATTGTCAAAGAACGTCTTAGGTAAATACCAGCATTTTTAGAAAAAACCTTATAAACATTTTGAAATGTTGTTTTATGCATTTATTTTGTATGTACGAATTCTATTATAATGTAAATTGGTCTGCCATCTCAGCTCTATGAAAAATAGAAGCTGATTGAATTCCTGATTAAATTATGATGATGATGATAATGATGTTCAGGACATGTGAGCGCAGAAGGTTTAGTATTGGGTGATAAAACATTCTGAAATTTCTGAAACTTTCTGTAGCTCCCGGAAGGCAAAACGTTTGACTTGGAACATCAGTGCTCATTGAAATGGATGTAGGACATACAATTTAAAATGTAAAACCTATTAAAGGATACATAATGCAGCTTATTGTTGGGTCAGAATGCCCCTTTGCTTACTCTCACATCCCATAACAAATTGTACATTCCAATTACTGTACCCCAAAATCACAGATTATATTTAAGGTTTGTAGGGTAGCTGTTTTCTTTCTTTTTTGTGCACACTCTTCCTTTCCTTGCACCCTTCAGGATTATTTCTACTCTTCCATGACGCTTATCAAGAGATTAATGAAGCAAGTAGCAAAGACTCATCGGCCATTGTGATGAAGTTGCACCCTAGATTAGCCCCGTTTAAAGCTGCAATTACCACTACAGACCCACACTGCAATCAACAGAAAACACTTGCTCAGCGGCTATGCCGTCAATTGAAATTGGCAGGTATGTAATTTTGAGTTTCTAATTTACATGTTTGTCTTGACTATTTCCATGTAATGGTTGTTAAGATCAAATCAACGTTCACTTCTTAATGCATAAAATAGAGAAGGGCAATCTTTGAATATCTTGAAGTGTTTATATTTACTATCTTATTTGAAATGAGCAACTACATACTTAAAGCTGTCTGTGCGGTCCAACCGTTCTTAAGCGACGGCCAGCGAGACCAATAAAAGTGGTCTCTTACCGCAGGTAGTCACTTCAGATATACTGTTGTGCCTCACTTTCATGTGAGCCTCGTATGTATACCGTATATATAATTATTTTAATCAGTGCCCGTTGAGTCAGTTGTTGGTTTACCACTGATCCTGTGAAAACTGAAAATACATGTTTCTATGCAGGCCAACTTGTTGTTATCCTGATTGAGTACCGAGACTCGACAATATACACAAAATTTCTCATTTCAAGTATTATTATTCTTAAATCTAATAGATAAATACTAATCCACGCTGTAAGTCACAAATTACTGAACCAAATAGGAATATTGCTATATTGTTCTTCCACTGACCAAGTTTTACTTTAAGCATGTTGATACTTAAAACAAGGAAACAATTCTTGGCTAGAGATATTTTTCAGTGGACAGCTAAACAAGATGTTATGGCAACGTCATGGGACGTTAAGAAAACGTTTTCCCTTTACAGTCAAACCTGTATTAGAGACCACCTCTGTAGAGCAGCCACCTGTGTATAAAGGCCACTCTTCATCACACCACAATGACATTTTCGATAGAAATCAACCTGGACGGAAAGTACACTTTTCTATAAATGTCATTTTCCTCAGGTCCTAAAGGTCGGACCATTATAGACAGGTTTCAATGTATTACTATTGTTCTTGCGCAGACCAAGTCTTATTTTAAACAAGTTGATGCTTGAAACCAGAAAACTGGGTTAAAGATTTCCCTTCTTTGATGTTTGTTGTTTTACAGGTATTTGTTGTCTCCATTCTTGTGAAGATACTCTGTCCAAGACAATTCAGCTTCACGATGGCCTGGGAACGCCTTACATTATCACCTTGAATGACCTCACCGTATCACGTGGAGTGGTTGCCATGCGCAACAGGGACAATGGAGTCAGCGAGTATCTTCACCTAGAAGAAGTGAAACATATCTTGCAGAAACTTGTAGACAGCAGATAAATAAATATTCATACTTTAGTTTTTAACGAGTTGGTTTTACTGGTACAACTTTTGTAAATGGGAGAATTGGAATACAGTCTAAATTTTGCTTTTTGTAAAATTTAGTGGCTGTTGAAAACGAACTTTCTTGTTTTTTGTTGTTATTGAATTTAAATTATTACTGAATTGTCATAAGTTGTGGGTTGTTTTTCGACATTTCTTATTATAGTGGCTTTTATGAGCTTCGTTGCCAATGTGAATATTACCATTTGATTGTAACTCAGGGATTTCTGAGTAAACACGAGACGACAGATACTCCTTGCGAACGTGTTTTCTTTGAGAAGCATCCGTTCCGAGGTGCTCAAAGTACACCTGCGTCCTATAACCGGTCGAAGCAAGCGTCAAACGAAGTGTTTTTATTTGCAAATCGCTTCAATACTTCTCGTACTCCATCAAAACCGTATTCCTTGTTGTTTTAACTGAGTCAACATTGCTAATGCTCCTTGAAACGGACTGTCTTAATCTCAATTGTTTGTTTGCACTTTTTACGAGTTAAAATCTTACAAGTTTGCACATTTTTTAACAAGAAATAGTCACTTGAGAGTCCTTAGCGGTATGCTGCAGTTTCTTCCGTAGTCTACTATTGTCTACAAAGCGATTGAAAATGTACTCTTGCAAGCCATGTGCAAACTTTTAGAACTTTCTTTCATTTATCCAAACCTGCTACACAAATCTTTCAGCAAACATTTGCGATGCTGCCTACAAACACNGCCTACAAACACTTATTTTCCAATTTCGTAATCCAAGGAGGGCATTGAAAAGAGTGATTTCATTCTGAAATGAAATTAGACTATTTCCTTGATTTATTCACCCTTTCCTTGATTTATTCTGCGTTAAGCAAAGCTCCTAGTTTGCATTTTATTTGCTATTGAAGATGAAATGTGTTTTTATCCCTATTCCTTCAGCCTAATACAGTTGCCAAACCAAAAAACTTCGTTTGACGCTTGCTTGGACCGGTTAGGACGCATGGTGTACTTTGTATTTTGTACTTTTGTCTGTTAGGACCTACCAGAGCGAAGATGCTGCAAAACTTGAGCATAATTATGTTTAATTTTAAGTAGTTTTTTAGGGGTATGGTAATTTTTTATATCTAATCTATTTCGAGATTATTTTATATATTTTACTGTGATTTAAATATTTAAGAATTGAAATAAATGATATTTTTATAAATATAAAACTAAAGTTGTCAAACCGCATCAACTCACTCAGCAATGTTGTCTACTGCTAAGTTTTTATTACTATGATAAAAACATCATCTGCAGCGTACTTCGAAGTCTCGTTCGTAATGAATTTTTGTGTCGTACAGAAATAATCATGATAAAACATTATGAGGTTTAAGATGACGCAGTACATACTGTATGCTATTATCATCATCATCATCATCATCATCATCATCATCATCATCATCATCATCTTCAACTTTAGTAAGGAGGGTAAGTTTATAAACCTTATAGTTTTCCTCTCTTGGAGCACTCCAGAAACAAATAAATACATTTAAGAGATAAAATCATGCCAAAGATATATATAATAAAACGTAATTAAATCTCAGCTGCAAAATAGGTTTTGAGATATTAAAACTTCGAACGACGTACATTCCCACATATTTTTTCTATAATCTTTGGAACATGAGGCTTCAAAATAGACTTTGAGATATTACAGCTTCGAACGACGTACATTACCACATATTTTGTCTATAATCATTGGAACATGAGGCTGCAAAATAGATTTTGAGTTAAAACTTCGCCAACGATGTTCATTCCCACATATTTTTTCTATAATCTTTGGAACATGAACAGAAAAATGAAAATCAAAATATTTATTCTTCCTTTTCTTTGGTATAATTGCTGTAATCCTGCTATTTATACAGGACTACAGTCTACAGGTGTATACTAGTGCTTTTTAATCTGATTTATGAACATACTAGCTGGTCCGCGCTGCTATCGCAGCTGCGTCCAGCGTCGTTGCTTCGCATTTTATTTCGTCAAACTTGCAGAAAACATAGCTTGGCTCCAACCTGACCTATTCGAAAAACTGCTCCGTTAGATTCTATGCCAATCTGTACTAATCAACTTTGACGTAGTTGGAGTGTTGGCGCTGTGCGGTGTGTTTCGAAAACCGTGTACAACCAGAGCCTTGTTGTTTCCCAGAGCTAGTCAAATCCTTACTTGCTAATGAATGGAAGGGGCCGGGTCTTGATCACACAGACAAACAAACAGACAGACACTTGTGAATATAGATATATATAGTAACTGTTATGTCTATACAATACAAACACCTGTTTACACCATGTGTATGCCAATCCTTTAAACAATCCTTCCTATGAAAATGTTACCTGTATCTGAACCAGTGGATTAATGTTTGATGAAATACTTCATTTTGAAACGCAAACATCATAACCTGAATTTTTATTCATCGATACAGCTGTCGGTACACTTTCCGAGATACTTCCTACCACATAAACACAGGAGTTCAAGAAGCTTATTTCGAAGTCCTAGAAACTTGCATTTCGATATGTCAAATGTCCGTACGTTGGGTTATATGGACATCTGTTTTATTTCTCCGGTATATATTTTATTGCGGACTTGAACATTTAAAATCATCATTTCGTCAAACCCTGCTGCAGGAATTTTTTGATTTAATTTGTTTCAAGAGCCGGCGGGAGAATTTCTGAAATCTACTGTATACGCAATTTAAGAAGTTTTGTAACAGCTATTTTTCCAATTATTGACACTACGTGACTACAACATATCTTGTATAATATCTCGTAACATATCTTGTACATACATACATACATACATAATCTAATAATCTTCTTCTTCTTCCCACTGTCATCATGGCTGATGTTGAGCGTCACTACTACCAATCCATCTCCAGAGATGGAGGAGAACAGTAAATAAGTAAGTTTAATCATACCATGCCATGTTTCCTTGGGGGAGGCAAGTCATTAGATACATTAGCTATACATTATAATGATAAAATCATGATATCTTATAATTTTGTAATGATAATGTAATTATAAAATACATAATCTAAACTATTATACTTGCAATCTATAGTAAATATAATTATATGTAGGGATAAGATGATATATGCAATGATAATGTAATAATAAAATACATAATCTTTATCTATAATACCTGCAATCTATAACAATTATATGTAATCATATGCCAGTGATAAGATGAGATCTATAATGTTGCGTAAACATTTCAACGATTCTCAGAAGTTTCTCTCAACTTCTTCCTGAGAACTTCCCCTACTCTTCATGATCACCAACGAAATGATTTGTGGAAGGATGCGGACCCCCAAGGAAATACAAATAGATATCTAGATAGATAGTTCATTTTAGACCATGTAGGACAGCGTACGAAAAAAATACAGAATTAGGAAATAAATCGGGAAAACAATACATGGTCATGGTCGTCCTGTAAGCACTCAATGCTTGTTATTTGGGAGAGAAAAAAATCATAGAGCTGGTGCTCGACTGTGGAACGGCCTGCCGTCCTTGATGAAGGAAATTGCTGACAGCTTGGCCTTCAAAAAGTTATGTTTAGTTTATCTAATCTCTACTACTTTAAAAAAGAAAGAAAAAAGAAAAAAAGTATATATATATATTTTGTAAACAGTTTACCAGTTATTCACTTGATTTTATTATGTATCAGCCCATTGAAAAAAGCCCATTAAGGGCTTGTATGGTATCTGAATAAAAGATGATGATGATGATGATGATGATGATGATGATGATGATGATGAGGTGACGCCTTGGCGTTACAGTT